>JAOTQR010079634.1:0-10432 GCA_025774065.1 Solanum ossicruentum
TTGTTGGGCGGTTCTACCGCAGTGGTGACCTTGTCGGCCCGCGTATATATGTGTATAGATATTTGTTGTATGCTGGGATTGCTGTTTGCAGGTTTGGTTTGTCAGTAAAAACAGAGGAAACTCTGCCGAAATTTTGGTAGATTCCTTAGCTATTATGGTTGGAAATCTGGTTTTGTGTTTGTTTAGGGGCCCAATCGGCACTAATCGTGATCCCTGGGTTGGATCATGACAGGTTTTATGGTAAATTTTGATGTTCATCTTGAGACCTTTTTTGAAAATCACATTTAGATACATTTGTTGCATCCATATTAGCCTAAAACTCTTCATGGCTATCCTCCTTGTGACGTATCTTTTATATTCGGGGATGAATATTCCCAAGGAGGAGATATTGTGACACCCCATAACTTTATGCTCTTGTGTATCCATGTATCAAGCCTTATTTGGTTAGGTTGGGGGTGTACTAGATTCATGGGAGACTCCTAGTACTTAAACGAGTTCAAGACTTGCCTCCAAGTTGAGTTTTTTCATATATGGGTCAATTTTAAACTAGCATAACTCTTAGAATATTTGGAATTGGGTGGCCCAAAATATTTCAAACGAAAGCTCTCCGAGTTAGCTCTGCAACGCACTTTTTTTCACCTCATTCTGATGTTGGATGAAGGAGTTATGACCTTTTTCGTGAGACCCTCCCATGTAGTGAAGCCCCACGGGCACCCATACGGGCAGTGTGGGCTTGTACAGCTCGTGTGAAGGGGTACGGGCTTTTTCACCTAGGCGTGTGGTCACCAACAATATTTTCTTGTCTAAGAGAGGTGGTAGGGACAAGTACATGATCCGTGTAACACTACACGGTCCATGAAAGTGGCCGTCAAAGTGACGAGACGTCAATTTTTCCAAGTTTCCCAACTTCCATTTTTTTCACTAAGGCACTTCACACGGGCACTCCACAGACCCATAGAGTTCTACGCGGCCAGTGAAGTCTCCATTGAGATGAAACTTTACCATTTTTTCCATCTGTTCACTATGGTATTTTCGTAAATGCTAATTATCCTAACCCTTTTTGACTTTTTAGGCTACTTTAACCTTCCTAGAAGACCTAAACTCTAATCTTAAGGACCCAATTTCATTACTCTCATCTCAATCACACTCTCAGATCCTCTCAAGAGTCCCCATCAAGCTCCAATTCAATTTCAAGGAAACCTAGAACAAGATTGGATTCCAAGATCATTTCCAAGTCTTCATTCTTCCCAATCTCAATTCCAAGCAACTCTAGACCTAAGGTATGTGGTGTTGAACCATTGGGTCCTTCCACTCTTGGTATCTAAACTCTCCTTTGATTAATATTACATGATTTAAAGTTGACTTTATATGTGGGTCTTGTATATTGAGAAACTTACTGCACAATGACTTTAGTTCATGAAATTATGGTTGTTTTAGCATGTTTTGAGCATCAAATCTTGGATCTAATGTTGGAATTGATGAGGGATTTTTATATGAATTTCTTGGCTGTGTTGCAAGGTATTAACTAAAAGGATTCACCACTGATTTTCTTTCATGATTTTATCTCTAAATTGCATGCTCTTTTACCCCCATTACATACCCCCAAGGTGTTTGATAAAAAGTCCAGTCATGCTTTCTTGAGAAATTGAAGGTCCAAAGCATGAGATATGATATAAATGATGTTATAATGAGGAAATGATATTATGCACATGATTATACCTACATGAGGTGTTGCATTAGAGCTTATGATGAATCCTATAAAAAGTGTTGCACTAGACCATGCCCAATTCGGGGGGGATAAGAGCCCGGGTAACCATGTGAGGGGTTTATACTTCACCACCTAGGATGATTGGGGTGTGACCATCATTAATCTATTTGGGGTTTTGTGCTCATTAACCATGTGAGGGGTTTATACTTTACCACCTAGGATGATTGTGGTGTGACCATCCTCAACCGAGTCGGGGGTTTGTACTCATCAACCATGTGAGGGGTTTATACCTCACCACCTAGGATTATTGGGGTGTGACAAACATCAACCATGTTTGGGGTTTATACCTCACCACCTAGGATGATTGGGGTGTGACTATCATCAACCAACCAAGGTTGGAAAGCTAATTTGGTCTCTTCTTCACATATGATATTTTATGCAAGCATGTTATACTCTAGCATTGATCATACATGCCATATTACTATATTATGCCTATTGTCTATTCATACGCATTTTGGTTATGATGCCTATTTCTTGTTGCATTGCATCCCGCATACTTAGTACATTTAAACATACTAACGCATACTCTTGCCTACATGATGTCACCATGTAGGAACCGATGCCTGAGTTGATCCTCCTCCTCCTCATGGTTAGGCGGTGCTATTTCAAGTTTGTTGATGAGTCCTCATTTCAGGGACCTTAGTCTATGTTGCTATTAACTATGTATTAAGATTCTCTTTACTTTATCATTTACATAGGACTATGAGGGTGAGCCTGGTTGTATGTCTTGGTACCTGTCATTATCTATATAGTAGAGGTGTTGTTAGATAGAGCTATGTATTTATGCCATGAGTTGATTCTAATATCTCTTAACTCTATGTTATGACAAGTCCTCCCTTAGCCCCTTTTTTACTTATTTTTATTCTTCAATTGTCATTTAATTGTTCTGCGACCAAGGATGTGTAATGATATGTTGTGAGGCTTATTTGGGGTTCGTCCGGGTTCCCTATTCACCGGTCATGTCTAGGTCCGAGGGTTGGATCGTGATAGAAGTACATAGATTTGCTCGACTGGGATACAACTTGAGGAGAATAATGAAGGCTGGGTCAATATTTAGAATGGATCTGTTTCACCCTTAGTGTCAGAAGTGAAGGAAAAGCAAGACCAAGACCCTGTTTTGCTCCAATTGAATAAAGTGGTACTCAAATAGAAGTTGATGCTTTTCTCCAAAGAGGGAGATGGGGTGTTGAGATACCAAGGTAGATTATGTGTGCCCGCCAGCTTACGAGAAAGAATCGTGGTTGAAGCTCATAGCTCCAAATATTCTATCCATCCTTGTTCCACCAGGATGTATCAAAACTTGAGAGAAGTCTATTGGTGGAATGGACTAAAGAGGGACATTGCGAAATTTGTCTCTAAGTACCCGAATTGTCAACAGGTCAAGGTTGAACGTCAAAGACTTTGTGGATGGCTCATAATATTGAATTTCCTGAGTGGAAGTAGGAGATGATCAACATAGATTTCATTACCATCTTACCAAGATCTCGAAAGCAGCATGATTCGATATGGATGATTGTGGATAGAATGACTAAATTAACCTTCTTCTTGGAAGTCCAGACAACTAATACGACTGAGGAGTATGCCCGACTATATATTCATGAGATTTTTAGGTTCCATGGGGTTCCCTCGTCCATCATCTTGGACATAGGAGCTCAATTCATCTCTCAATTTTGGAGATCTTTTCCGAAAGGATTAGGTACGAAAGTGAATCTAACCATAGCTTTCCACCCTTAGACAGATGGACAAGCTAAGCGTACCAGTCAGACTTTAGAGGATATGTTGAGAGATTGCATCATTGACATCAAAGGGAACTAGGATATCATCTGGCATTGATTGAATTCGCATTACCATGCTAGTATTCTGATGGCCCCTTGTGAAGCTTTGTAGGGGAGGAGATGTAGATCACCAATTGGCTAGTTTGTGGAGGGTGATGCTGAATTGATTGGACTTGATCTTTTCCACTAGTCCATGGATAGGGTGAAAGTCATCAGAGAAAGGTTAAGGACAACACAAAGTCGCCAAAAGTCTTATACAGATACAAGGAGAAGGGACTTGGAGTTTGAGGTGGATGGTTGGGTGTACTTGAAGGTATCACCCATGAAGGGTGTTATGAGGTTTGGTAAGAAGGGGAAATTGCGTCCACGTTATATCAGACCATACCAGATTATGAGGAGGATTGGGAAGGTCACTTATGAGATAGACATGCCTTCCGAGCTAGATAGAGTTCATCTGGTGTTCCATGTTTCGATGTTGAAGAAGTATTTGGGGGATCCTACTTTGGCAATTCCTATTGAGAGTACGGGACTGAAGGATAGCCTATTGTATGAAGAAATTTCATGTAACACCACGTATCTTACAATACTAGTACTATGCAAATGAAATATATATGGCTTTTCAAATTAACGCCAATTTTTAAAAGTGCTTGAATCTCAATTAGAGGGCGATATGTATGTCTAACATTGAAGAGGGTAAAGTGTAAATAAGTTTTAAGTCAAATGGAGGAGATCACGACTTTAAATGAGGTTAAGAAGTGAGGTGATTGTAGGACTTAGGGAGATAGCAGGTGAGTCACCTACTTGCTTAGCTTAAACTTGCTTGCTAGACGGAGACGTGGCCCGATGTCGAATCCATCCAAGTACAATTATGGATAAAGTCCGTGTTAAGGGTGTAAGTTTAGCCTGCATTTGAGCATCATAAATGGACTTTACTTTCATCCCAAGAAGCATATTAAAAAGGTCCCAAGTACATCACAACCCACTTGACTATTTGGGCCCAAACCAAGTGAAGATAAATTTGGAAAATGGGCTGCCAAGACCCATCAACTTTGAAACCCAATTAGGCCCAAGTGTAATGGCCAAACTGCTACATCAGAGGTTATTAATATGTGTTAATATGTGATCAAAAGTTCAAAAGAAATTTGGCCGAGAGACTTTTTAAAAAGGGCTCAAAAACAGCCCGTTAAGTCACTTCACTTTGGAACAAATTTTCAGCTTCCTAAAGACTCTTTTTTTTCTATTTACATCACTTCACAAGGTAGCCAATACAACCCTCTAGGTTTCTTGAAGTAAACCTTAATCTTGAAGGCTAAGGTAAGTGGAAATATCCATGTATTTGTCATACTTATCCCCTGACAAATAAGAAGTATATGCTAGTATGTTTGTGCTGGAAATTTGGATAACATGTGTCTTCAGGATTTTGTGAACTTTTCTTGTTATTTAAGAGGGTTTTCTCTTCTTGGTTGGATGAATTATGAAGTAAGACTTATGTTGTTAACATGTTATAGTTTTTTAGTGATGTAACTAAGTTGCTGCACCATGTTTACAATCCGCAAAAGTGAGCTCTTATAGGATATCACAATTGTGTTCTTAGTACAAACTTGTGGGCTGATGGATGGAAGGCTATTGACTCATGTCCTTCATGACTGCTTTGGTACTATACTAAGACTATTTTAAGGCTGTTTTTCTATATAGATGTGTTGAGGATAGTGTGGGTAAAGTTGGAACAAGTTTGGAATTGTCGACGTCAAAATGTAGCGAAGGGATGTAACGTTGTGCCGCCTATTTGCATATTGTGTAGAATTGTTATGTATTGTACTTTCTAGGCTGTTGAAAGATTATTATGGCACTAGAACAGGCTACACATGATATGTATATGAGAATGTGTATTAGAAAATATGATTAGAGGAGGAATGGTTGAAAGAATACGCTCGGGTTTATAATTATAATCTTACTGCCCGTATGTTTTTTTTTATGAGATTGGGTTGACAAGATGTATCTATTGGCTGCTAATGCTAGTTTTATCACCTACTATATTGTAGATAAATATTTGGAGGAAGGGAAGATTATCTCGAAGTAGTAATGAGGTCATACAACGAGGTATGTAAGGCTACTCAATTTTGTATTACTTCGCATGAAATCTAGATTCTTTGTTGGCACATAAAGGCACTTACCGACTCCGACACAACTATTAACCATATCTCCAATCTTTCACATGTTCATATGCTCCCATACATAGTCACCTTCAAATCTGCATACATATGTGGATACCAAGTTACATGGGTTTTTGTTGCAAAATAAAGTTCATGAGCTGTTTCATCCCGTACGTATTTCATTATTTGTGTAACGTACTCCTTTCATTATCATATTGTCTTGTATAATTATCTACGTGTCACATGCTACATCTACAATCCTACAGCTCCAATATTGTGACCACCAAAAGAGACTTCTCAAAAGTAATTGAACGATAAAGTATATGGCTTATTGATGGGTGATAGCCCAAGGGGTGGAAGAATCACCTAGCCAGGCCCGATCCTATCAAGGGGGGACGGGGGTAGCCCAAGGGGTAAAGGAAAAGCCTAGCCAGGGCCGATCCCGATATAGATTTACCACTGATCATCTGGTCATTTGTATTACATATTGTGCACAGCTTATACATAGGTAAAGTAATAAAAAGAACATAAAGTACAAGTTCCCACAACATAACTACAGGTGGTCTTTTATCCTACACTAGTGTATAGTTTCATTTGATTTGTTACTTCATATTCAGTATTTCCTGCCTTACATGTTCAATATATTATCTCGTACTGACGTCCCTTACGGGGGACCTACATTTCATGCTGTAGGTACAAGTTCTAGTAGATCTCCCCAATATGAGTACAGGATATCCAACTGTTGTTACCAAGCTCTAGGTTGCTTCGGAGCTTTGTGTGTCTAGAGCTTATATTTTTGAATTGTATAGTTAGTCGAGGCGGGGCCTGTCTCAACCCTTACCAGATGCTTTTCCTTATCTAGGGGCTTTGTAGACTATGTAAATCAAAGTGTGGTTATATCTTGTACTTTAGACAATATGGCCCCAATAATCTAGGCATATGCATTTCCTTTTGGCTTGTTATTACTGTTTACTTCCTTAAAAACATGTTTTATGTAGAAATCCCTTATTATATGCATAAGAATTGCATAGATACATTTTGGTTCTCCCTATCCTTATCGATAACGAGTGCCAGTCCACCTTAGCGGGACTTTAGGCATGACAGAAGTGGTATCAGAGAGGGTCATCCTAGGGAGTCTACAAAGTCGTGTCTATGTAGAGTCTTGTTTATTGATGTTTTGTGCACCACATTTATAAGTAGGAGGCTACGTGGAATTTAGGAGTTGTTACTTTCTTTTCATTCTTTAGATCGTGCCATAGAGCTAAGTGTAATAGGTGGATTATGTCTGACCCCTAAATTAATTTGTAGAGCAAGTATGCCAGAAACTAGGAAGAACAAAGGTAAAGGGAAGGGAGTAGAAGTGGTGGTAGGTATACCTAGTCAGGTGAGACAATGAAATGATGCTCAAGATGAGTCCCTGTCATAGACATCTCCAACTCCTCCAGCTCCTGATGAACCCAGAAGTAGTTAAATCCCCTCAAAATCACCTATAAATGCTACCATGCAGGATTTGAGAAATATAGTCCAACTATTGACTCGTATAGTTGTTGGTCAAGGCCAAAGACAGGAAGATACAGTTATAGGTGCAGGTGGTACGAATAGGGCAAGTGGCACTAGGATACGTGACTTCCTTAACTTGGACCCTCCATCTATCACTAGGTCAGATCCTAACGAAGATCCCCAAGACTTTATTGATCAGATTCAACGCACTATAGATGTTATGCATGTGAGTGGTATAGAAGTTGTTGAGTTAGCGGCATATAGGTTGAAGGGTGTGGCTATATTATGGTATGAAGCTTGGAAGTAATCTAAGGATATAGATGCACCTCCAACTACTTCGAAGGAGTTCAAAGAAGCATTTCTTGACCATTACTTGCCATTAGAGATCCGGGAGGTCCGTGCAGATCAGTTCTTGAATCTCCACCAAGGGAATATGAGTGTGAGGGGAGTATAGCCTTAAATTTAATTCCCTGTCCAGGTATGCTCCTAATGTAGTTGCTACTATGGTAGATAGAGTTCATTGATATGTGGATAGATTGGATACATATCTGGTCAGAGACTGTAGCATTGCTTCCTTGAACAAAGACATTGATTTAGCGAGAATGCAAGCTTTTACACAGAAATTAGAGGATCACAGAAAAAGGAGAAGGACACAAGAGTTAGAGAGGGCGCAATCTAAGAGAGCTAGGTCTAAAGGGTAGTTTACCCCATCCCAAGGTGAGCTTAGGAATTGGTTTTCTAATAGACCGCCTAGGCCATCATCCTCTTACTCTACAGCTAGTGGTCTACCACAACTTTAGGGGTCTAGGAGAAATCAGTTTGGTCCAAAAAGCGAAGGACAAGGCATCTGGACAACGGGATATTTAGCAGTCCAGTAAATTACCCCTACACAACCTTGTAAACTATGTGGAAGAAGTCATTCAAGTATATTTCGTGTTAGGATAGACTTGTTATTGATGTGGTGCGCCAGGGCATATGATAAACGATTACTCGAGGAGACGTATGAGTGATATAGCACAATCTACTTTGTCAGCTATTGCATCATCATCGTCAGTTCATCCATTAGGTAGGGATCAATAACCACCTATGGGTCATGGTAGAGGTGTTAAAGGGGTAGCTAGCTCTAGCAGAGTCCAGAATCGCACTTATGCTCTGGGGAGTTGGCAAAATTTAGAAGCTTCACCCGATGTGGTCGCAAGTACATTGACCCTAGTTTTACACTATCATACATTTCCCCACTAGTTGCTAGGAAAGCTTAATAGAACACCCAAATTTTTGAACAAACCATTTGAAGTGTTTACACCAACCGGTGAATCTATTATGGCTAGAAGGGTTTACTATGACTGTGTAGTAACTGTTTGTGACCGTGACACATTGGCTTACCTTATTATGCTAGAAATGATGGAATTTGATGTTATAATGGGTATGGATTTGTTAGCTTCTTGCTATGCCACCGTGGATTGCCGAAATAAGAGAGTGTACTTCCATTTTCCAAATGAGGCAGTTCTTGATTGGGAAGGCAATACTGGGGCTCCAAAGGGTAAATTTATCTCTTAATTTAAGGTGATAAGGATGATATCTAAGAGGTATATATGACATTTAGTTAGAGTAGGGGAAATGGAGGCAGAATCACCAACTCTTCAATCAGTACCAGTAGTGAATGAATTTGTTGATGTGTTCCCTAAAGAACTTCCAGGATTACCTCTAGAACGAGAAGTAGATTTTGGTATTGACTTACTTCCAGGCACTCAACCTATTTCTATCCCTCTACACAGAATGGCCCCGATAGAATTGCGTGAATTAAAAACTAGTTAAAAGGGTTATTGGAGAAGGGTTTTATAAGACCTAGTGTGTCCCCTTGGGGTGCACCAAGTGTTCTTTGTATGCAAAAAGGATGGCACCTTGAGAATGTGTATCAACTATTGACAATTGAATAGGGTGACTATTAAGAATAAATACCCCCTCCCCAAGATTGATGATTTATTTGATCAGTTACCGGGTGCCAAATGCTTTTCAAAAATTGATTTGAGATCAGGGTATCACCAAGTGAGCGTGAAGGAGGAAGATATACCTAAGACTACTTTCAGAACACACTATGGTCACTTTGAATTTCTTGTTATGTCATTTGGGCTAACGAATGCACCAGCAGTTTTGATGGATCTGATGAATAAGGTATTTAAGCCATTTTTTGAGGTGCTTGTGATAGTGTTTATAAATGACATTTAGGTATATTCAAGATCAGAAGAGGACCACGCAAATCACTTACGACAAGTGTTACGGTTCTTCGTGATCGACAGTTGTATGCCAAATTTTCTAAATGTGAAGTTTGGCTAAAATCAGTGGCATTCTAGGGTCATATTGTGGCTGATAAGGGAATAAGGGTTGATTCTCAAATGATAGAGGCTGTGAAAGATTGGCCAAGGCCAATGACACCCACGAAAGTTCAGAGCATTCTAGGGTTGGTAGGTTATTACAGAAGGTTCATTGAAAACTTTTCTTCTATTTCTGCACCTCAAAGATGAAAGGAGCTTTTAGGAGCTGAAAAATAAGCTAACGTCTGCACATGTGCTAGTACTTCCAGAAGACACCGAGGGGTATGCAGTGTATTGTGATGCTTCAGGAGTTGGCTTAGGGTGTGTACTGACACAGCATGGTAGGTTAATTACTTACGCCTCAAGACAACTATGACCACATGAGAAAAACTACCCAACTCATGATCTTGAGCTATCAGCAGTTGCACTTGCTCTGAAAATATGGTGCCTCTATTTATATGGGCTTCACATTGACATATATACTGATAATAAGAGCTTAAAATACATCATTAAGAAGAAAGACCTAAATTTAAGACAGCGGAGATGGCTATAGCTAATAAAGGATTATGATGTTGATATTCTATACCATCCGACAAAGGCCAATGTGGTAGCTAATGCTCTGAGTCGTAAGGCAATAACGAATACTAGTGATCAAGCCGTGGCAAGTCAAGGATTGGCTAAGGATCTATGTTAACTAGCCAATTTGGGAGTTCGCCTTCTTGAAACTCCAAAGGAAGGGGTTATTATACATAATGTAGTAGCATCTTCATTAGTATTGGAGGTGAAAGAAAAACAGTTTAAGGATCCTGTTTTACGATGACTTAAGGACAAGGTGAGTCAGGGTACAATAAAGGGCTTTGACCTTACACAAAATAGAGTACTTTACTGCCAAAATAGATTATGTGTGCCTGATATTAATGGATT
>JAOTQR010079635.1:0-10431 GCA_025774065.1 Solanum ossicruentum
TTGATGCAAATTTGACCAAACCATAATATGATTTATTTAAATAGCATTAGTACATATAAAATGTGGGGTGTTACAAAGAGTCTTGTCCAATTTCTGAGGTTGAACATCTTTCCAAATTTAGGATACCCAGAACTATCATTAGTGATGGGATTTCTCACTTCTGTAACAAGGTTTTCCATATTGTGCTTGCAAAATATGGAGTACGATAGCACAAGGTCACCACACCCTATCAATCGCAAACTAGTGGATAGGTTGAAGTGTCAAAAAGAGAGATCAAGGAAATCCTTACCAAGTCTATGAATGCTACCCGGACTGATTGGGCAAGAAAGTTAGATGATTCCCTTTGGGCTTACATAATAGCTTACAAGACATGGTACGTCCTCATATTGATTAGTGTTTTGTAAAGCCAGGCATCCACCCGTGGGGTTAGAGTACAAGGCACTCTAGGCTCTGAAGAAGCTCAACATGAATTGGGAGGAGGCTGCTGACTTGAGACTTGACCAGCTCAATGAGTTGGATGAGTTTCGCCTCCATGCGTATTAGAGTGCAACACTGTACAAATAGCTGATGAAAGTCCAGCATGATAGGCATATTGCCCGATGGAGCTTTAGTATTGGTGACAAGGTCTTACTATACAATTCCAGGTTGAGACTCTTCCTAGGTAAGCTCAAGTCAAGGTGGTCTGGCCCCTACACGATTAGCCAAGTCTTTCCCCATAGTACAATTGAGCTAGAAGCAGAAAATGGAGACCAGTTCAAGATAAATGGGTAGAGAGTAAAGAAATTTTTGGGGATAGTAGAGGACGCCTTAGTGATTGAGGTCTTGCTCCTTGACAAAGTCTAAGTAGTCAAGGCAATGTGTCATGCCGCGACGTTAAATTATGCACTCAATGGAAGGCAACCCATGCATTGTAATAAAAAAGCATTAATTTATATGTCATGCATTTGCTCATTTTTTACTTTTCTTTTCAAGAGCATATAGCTGTTGTTCGGGGGATGTGCACGCGCATATGGAATGAGATATGACTAGAGGCCAAAAATGGTCGCAATTTGCACTAAGGTGCCCCCCACGTGCGCCCACATGGGTCGTGACACACCATATGGATCATGTACACGCCTGTGTGAGGTGGTGTCACCTGGCTAATGTGCAAGTTCAGCCTAATTTTGCCATGTGTCGTCACACGATCCTTACACATGGGTCATGGAGACTTTGACGGGTCGTGAGCTATCTCGTCTGGCAACTGCGCACGTGATTTCATCAAGGCCAGCCACACGAATGTTTTACATAGACTATGAAACATTTGACTAATCATTTAAATGGTCGTGAGGTGTGCGCATGCCTGGATTAGAAAATCTCATCTAGAGTGGTTCAATGGACCTCCGAATGGATTATGACATGTGTCACGGGCCGTGAGGTCACCCGTGGAGGAGCCGTCAGCCAATGCCTTATCAGGTAAGTGCTAACATGCTAATTGTGGTGAGACAGGCGGTCCAAGCAGACCGTTCCACGGGGAATGAGCCATACGATTTTTCATGGGGGAGGAGAGAGAAAAGGTCAACTATGTTGACCAAGGTATTTTAAATACCCTTTCTTTGAACCCAACAACCACTTCAAGATTTTCCCTTTCGCACTCTAATTCTCACTACTCTCTCTCACACACACACACATTTTTCCTTTCAAAATCCCCATATTTTTTCATCTTTTTAGTGATGATTTGTGAATCATTTTCACGATTGTAGCTTCATTCAAGTTTGGGATCCTATTCATGCATACAAGTCTTCTTCTTTATTGTGCGCATCAAAGTAAGATTTTAATTTCTCCATCATCAGTGTAGGTTCTAGTGCTTGCATATGTAGATCTTAGACAAAGATTAGTTCTTTCTTGATTTAAAGCATCATAATTTACATTGTTGGTGTCAGGTGTGCATGTGGTCGTGAAAGCCACCATTGTTGAGTTCTTAAGGTCTTAACTAATGAAATTGATGATTTTGGGTGATATTTTACATGATTTTCGGGGAAATTGGTTGGTATGAGCTATTGTGTTGATTGAATCATGATTGAGTGGGGTGAAATTGCATTAGCTTGTGTGTATGAGCATGATAAGCTGAAAATTGGGAAAAGGGTGGTCGGATGGCCATTTACATGGCATGTCATGTTTCACTGACCATGTAACGGCCCTTGATGCATCGTTTGCCAAAGCTCACAGCCAAATCCCTTCTAACGGGTCATTTCACAGATCGTGTGTCGTTATATGGGTCGTGTGGGGTCCTGCTGACATTGTTTCATCTACATTATTTTACATAGGTTGCTTTTAATTTTTAAGTCCTATATGTTCTTAAGTGCAATGGCCCTATGATAGACCGAGTGATGCAATTCTTATGGGCTATTGTCACTTTTATATCATAGGGGAAGTCTAAGTACCCGTTAGTGCTTCAACCTGCATGTGCAATAATTTCTAATGAAGTATATTCATGTTTGGCACTTACAGGTACTATGAGGCCAACCGCAGCTTAGTTAGACACAGTGGCAGGGACGAGCTGTGTCATACCAACATGACTACCCAACCATATCATCTAGCAATCAAGCTAAGAGATTCCCCCAACAGAAGGAGAATACTTCGGACCAGGACTAGAAGAGGCAAACTCCGGAGGCTGAGGGTCATGACACTGAGGAGCAGGCAAATAAGGTCAAACTCTGGGATAGTGATGATATGACACCCCATAACTCCATGCTCGTGTACCCATGTTTCAAGACTTGTTTGGTTAGATTGGAGGTTTATTAGGTTCTTGGGAGACTCCTAGTACCTAGACGAGTTCAATACTTCCCTAAAAGTTGAGTTTTAAGTGATCGTTCATGCAAGGGTCAACTTTAAACAAGCATAACTTTTAGCACATTTGGAACTGGATGGACCACAACATGTCAAATGCAAGTCCTTTGAGTTAGCTTTCCAATGCACTTGATTTCACCTCATCTAGAGCTCGGAGTCAAAAGTTATGGCTATTTTACTGAAGACTACCAGTGTAGAGTTGCACTACGAGCCCACTATTACGAGTTGTAGGTCGGGGTACAACTCGAAGGTCAAGCTCGTAGAAATTTTCAGAAACTCCAAAATTGAGCCTAGGGGTCATGGGAAAGGTCCAACGAGTCATAGTGCCACCTATGGGTCATAATAGGGCCCGTAACAGTCGTTGGACAACTTTTTAGGAAGGGTTATTTTGGTCCTTTCCCACGCTTGCTAAGCTCTAGATTGAAGTTTTTATGCTTATTCAAGGACCTAAAGCCTTTAAGTTCTTCATTGAATGGATAAAATACTCTCTCAAACCCTTATACTAATGTTTCACTCCAAAATCAAGTGTCCAAATCTCTTCCAGATCTAAGGACTTTCTTCAAGCTTCAGTCCTCTATTTTCAATCTTCATCAAGAACTTCTCCAAATCTAAGGTATGTAGGTTTTAGCCATTGGGTTCTTCCACCCATGGTGCTCTAATCTTCTTTTTACTTAATTTGTATGATTTAAAGTTGATTTTACAAATGGGTTTACTAGTATGAACATGCCTATGAGTTATGTTAAAGCTATGTAAAGTGGTGACTGTTTCGCTATGTTTTGAGCTATAAATCTTGGATCTATTGTAAGATTTGATGAGGGGTTTTGATATATATTGCTTGAGGGTGTTTTAAGGTGTTGATTGATGGTTCTACAATGGATTTTCTTGCATGATTTCATCTCTATATGTCATGGTTTTATACTACCATTTCACACCCTGTAAGTGTTTGATGAAATGTTCGGATATGGTTTCTTGAGTATTTAAAGGTCCATAGCATGGATATGATATGAATGACTATATGATGATGAAATGAGTTTATGTATAAGATATACTCTATATAAAGTGTGGCATTAGACCATACTCGATCTACGGGGGACAAGAGCCCGGGTAACCATGTTGGGGTTTTATAATCATCAACCATACAAGGGGTTTATACTTTGTCATCATGTTGATAAGGTCTGATTACCATCAACCATGTGAGGATTTTATACCACACAACCACCAAGGGGTTTATACCTTGAATAGCTAGCTTGGTCTCTTCTACACATATGATATCCTATATGAGCATGAGTTACTTAAGCATGTTTTACTTAAGCATGTTTTATTTAAGTATTGATCATACATGTCATATTGTATATTATGCCCATTGATTAATATTATGCATTTTGATTGATGTGTCTATCTATTATTGCATTGCATTCTATATACTTGGTATATTCTAACGTACTAACGCATACTATTGCCTACATGATATCACCATGTAGGAACTGGAGCCCAAGTTAATCATCCTCCTCCTCCACGTGGCTAGTTCAGTACTACTCAAGCTAGTGGCTGAGTCCTCCACTTCGGGGACCTTAGTCTATGTTACTCTTATTATGTATTGAGGCATTTTTCTTTATGTTCTATTTTGACCAGCCTGGTTGCATTGTCTTGGCCCCCGCTCTTACCTATGTATTAGAGGTGTTTATTGGACATGTTATGTATCTATGATATGAGCTTTGACTCCTTACCTTTTGACTATGATGTTATGCAAGCTTCTCACTTAGTCCCTTTGCCCCTAATATTACTCTTTTATGTCTTTTATATGCTTTCGCGACCAATGATGTGTGATGATAAGTTAAGAAACTTGTTTAAGGTTCCCCATTTACCGTGTCATGTCTAGGACCTAGACTTAGGTCGTGACAGATGACAAGGCTATTCATTTTGTAGTCTCCAGGATAACAGACACCGAAAATGCCAAGGCACTTATTGTCTTTCGAAAAGGCAGGTTGATAGTCCCATCATCCAAGGATATTTACACTAATGGACTAACAAAAGGTCTCGGGGGGGTTCAAACAGCGGCCGGAAATTCCAGAAGTTTGGGTCATCACTAACCAACTTGATAGAGTCCGGATATCAACAATATTTTTAATTCATATAAGTTCGGTTAGATGGCGCAACCACTTGGGTACTATGGGCCCGCCGTAGCTGAAGAGTTCTATTCTAACTATGCTGCTAGTCTACTGAACTCTGTGGAGGGTACCTATTTAAGAAAGGCGAAGAGACAGGTCGCCCTTACTAGGTCCTCATGGTCACATGTAAAGATGCATGGTACACTAGTGAATATCTCAGAGACCACCATCAACTGGTTCTTATTTAGGCCAGATTACCAACCTCCTCCAGATGCCTAGTTCCTGGATAGACACATACAGATTATGGACGCGGTGCGAATGTCTGATTTGTTATCTAGGGTTGCACTATTGGGATGGATCGCAAAGCGAATAGCCATTCAGGGGGTAGAGACGCCTTGGGTTACAAACCCCAAGTGTCCTATCATCAAAGCGTCATTGACATCTGCTACAAAATTTTGGTGGTCAGTGGTGTGGGCCAAGTTGCGGCCCACAGGAAATGATAATGTACTCCAACCTTCGCATGCGTCTCTAATAGCATATTTGATATCCAGATACAGAGTAAATGTGGGCAAATTATTGCTTTCAAGATGTAGGATCGAGCTTTATCTGAGAGAGCTGGCATGCCCTTCCCGTGCCTGGTTCATGCCCTTTGCAAGCAGGCCAGTGTTTCGACTGCTCATGTTGTGGAAAGAAAATAGCTCCCAAGAGCATCGCCAACATTGCCTTGATTAAAGATGTCCAAAACCCTCTCACGAGGAGTAGAACACATTCACTAGGGAGGCCAGTGAACTTCCCATGTGCACCTCCATAGCAACCCTTGCCATTTGAGGACTACAACATCACCCCCACTATCAGGCATGGCTTTTGAGCGGCCTGAGGGTAATGGTGCAGCTCCTCCAGTTCAGTAGGGGAATGTTTATGTGCTTTCGAGTTCTAGGCCAGATTGGTGGCGGACCAATAGCAGACACGCGCTATAGTAGACCAAATTATGGAGAGAATTCCGCATGTGGTCTAGTCTCATTCACAACGGATGGTAGACCAACGTAATGATGTCCTTCTGATCCGAACCACCACTTTGCAGAGCTAAGTCAGCACTTTGGAGGGATAATTCCATAAAATGTTCGGGAGTATGACTTGGATGAAATGACGAATCTAGTTCAGACAGTGAATGGTATGAAGGCTCAGATTGCTAAGCTCACTGCACAGTATTGAGCCCTTGCACCGCCCCGCCTCTAGAGTCATGGATGAGCCTATTCAATATCCTCGTGGCACCAGTTCTAGATGAGATATAGGGTGCGCCACAAGCCCCATCTGATGCAATCGCGCAACCTACTTATCAGCCTAAGAGGAAGGTCAAGGGTAAGCAATGCGGCCACCAAAATAGTCATCCCTGTGACACATAGAAGGAAGAAGAGCGGCAGATGCCCAAGGCCACCAAGTCCCAGCGCCAAGCAGCAGCTAACGGGCAGAACGAGAGTGGTTGGCCGAAGTGCCGGCATAAGTAGGAGCCTCCAGTAGCACCTTTGGATCGGGTGCTACATATGCTGATGAAGATACCCTAGGGGGTCTGGTCCCACCGACACTACTGACGCCTAGGGCATCTCAGGTATGTTCTATCCCTTTTTTGTTGATTAACATATGTTATATTATAGTGAGGGCACTATACTGTCTTTTTGGAGCGGGCGGGGCATCCTGCCACTTCAGAGTTTTTCTTGCTATGTTTCTTTTCTCTCAAATATATTATCTAGTAGAACTGGCATGTTTAGGTTATAATGTTTATGTCAATATGAGTGTTCACAGAAGTCTAGGGTAGCCCTTATTGATTTTTGTAATGTTCCATGTTGAGACTGTTAAAGTTATATGTGTCTGCATCCTACCCTGACTACTCTGTATGATTTTTGGTAAGTACTATATGTGTATGGTTGGCATTCTGATGAATGAAGCAAGTCTATGTGATTTTGTACTAATTAGTGTAGAAGATGTGTCATGTGTGTGTGAGCTGATTGCATAATTCAATCGATGCATCTGTGGGATAGAACTTGCCTATTTAGTCCCACTAAAATGATTGAATGACAGGATTAGGAGGTGATCTTATGTCATTGTTGTTGGATAGCCACTTAGCCAAAACTAGATCAACCAAATGAAATTGCCCCTATTGAATCAAAAGTTGAGCTTAAATAGACCCTTTTCTTTGTAATCACCCAAATTCACTTCGCCAATCTTTGATACTGGTGTTGGAGTACTAGGGAATAGCGTAGACTCAATCTCAACAGATGGTGATAGATTTGCTGTGGCTAGAGTAGTGCCGATAGTAGCGGGAGTCGAGCCTTGAGTCGAGGTCTCAACCAGGAATGGGTCTGGGATGGCCGGAGAAGCTACACATAGTAGGGCCACCAGGTTCTTATCAGCCTTTATCAATCTAGGATCCATGGTGTCCAGAGCCTCTACATGTGAGTCCAAGTGAAGGGAGACACATACCCCTGCCTCATTACACTGTCTATGTATTAGATCAAAAATGTAATAAGGTTTGAGTAGGAATCGCCGACTTGTGTATCTGCTCCGCCATGATTGAGGTCCAATCAATATCATAGCTAGCTAGAATGCTAGCTAGTATTATAGCTCTCTCCAAGGTGATCACATTATCTGTAAAGATGGGCCTGCTGCGCCAACGGATAATAGACAACCAAAACTTACCTCAGAATGAGAGGTGATATTTTATGATTGGATCAGCATGGTTTGTAGCCTACGTCGGCTCAAAACCCTCCTTGCATAACTTGTTGGCTATCCACCTGAGCAACTTTGTCTCTATATCCAAATTCTTCTCCCTCATCGCTTTTCTCATTTTTGCAATTCTATCATTGTACTCTGCGATGGACTGAGGTACTATGTAGTTTGGCTCGAACTGAACCCTTTTGATAGTCTCCTATGAAATATGAAAAACTTCACCCTACACTAGAACTTCTCGCAACCTTGGCCGCTCTATAGGTTTCTTACCTCGAGGAAGTTTCTTGGAGAATCGTGGCATAATTGGCGGCATAAATTGTCTGACTAGATATGGGCATACTTGCCCAACTTTTGTGAAAGCCATGCAAGCCTGTGATAGTTGATCTCTGCCTCCAAGTCAGGCACTCTACTCAATTCGGGAACATTAAGTCACGATTCCTCATGGAATTTTCGAAACAGGCCTTCTTGGACCCTTTGGTTCCAACCCTTTTCCATATATTTTCTGCATGCGTGGAACATACCATCTGGTATTTTTGGGCTCTATGGAAGTGACAGTAGTAGTAGGATCCGTCGGAGGTTGAGACTCAATCCCCTCAGGTTGGGTATGAGATGCCTCAATGGACCCCGACTCTGAAAGTGAAATGCCATCATCCAACCCGTCTTCACTGCCCTCCTCTTCAGACTGGGAGGGACTAGTGGCTTCCATCGATAATAGTGTGATGCGGACTCTAGTCTGAGGTACATTTGCTTTGGGATCTATCAGGACTCTATGAACTTCCACAGAGCCCTCAGATTTTTAATCATCAGATGGGTCATCCCTCAATCATCTTCCCGGAGCTTTAGTAGCTTCTTTTCTAGCCTTTGGATCCATATAACCTGAAATTCAACCCAAAAATATAACGTGAGCACCACAGTGTTTGAAACAGATAGAAACTACAAAGACAAATTAACAATAGTAACCTAAACACTAAAAGAAAACTCAAGCACAGTGCACTGATTCAACTGTAGATTTGTAGGTACGAGGCATAGGTATGACTCGTAGAAAGACCTACGAGTCGTACAAGAGCCTTATAGTGCTGAGGTACCTGGAAGATGACATTGTTGTCATAGATATGAGCCTTAGGTGTGACTCGTATGATGACCTATGAGTCATAATTTGGGCTCGCAGTTAGGAACAGGATACAATTTAAAACAAGGCAGATTATACGTGTCCCTCACTACAATTCTTAGTGGGTACTATGAGTCGTAGGTGGATCTCATATGGTAAGTGCTAAGGAACCTCAGGTAAATAGTGCCTCCTACGAGAGGCCACTAAGAACCGTAAGGTGGCCTAAAACTCGTAGTGATTCCTCATTGTAGAAAACAAACGCCACCTACAGTGCCTACAACCTTCCCACAAGAACCAACGATCATGCAAAACAACATTTAAACAGCATCAAATCAGTATGTCATCACAGACACACAATTAAAACCACTATAAATTATGTCAACACAACCAACTAGTACCCCTCAGTTAAACAACAACCCCCAATTACTTTCATGAAATACCCGAGATTAACTAGTCTCCAAGGCATAATCATCAACAATAATACACAGAAATGGAGATTTTAAGAGAGTTCACAATAATTCCAAACATGGGTATCATGAACCAGCATATTTGCACACACTAATATTCCCATATTACAGCGGCGATATGATTTTGAAAAATGATCACCTAACAATCATGCATGAAACTCAAATGATCATCATGTCAACATTATAACCACCCAATAAGAGCAATCATACCGTTTATAAATCATGCTAGGGAGCTTAACAGGCCCAAACCCAAATTTTCATCCTCATACAATCATTTTCTCGTGTGTGCACTCACTATGATCCAAAAATTAACACTCATTCAATAATATTCAAGCATCACAACATGAATGTGCCAAATTTAACCACGAAAACTTACCAAATGAGTGAATGAAGATCAACGAGATGTAATGAGAGAACAAGGAGAAAGCTAAAACCCTAGCAATGTTTTGCCGAAAAACTGGCCGGATTCCATTGGTGGTTGATGGGAAATTTAGTCAAGAAGGTGAAAGGAGTGGTGGGAAAGCTTTGGGGGAAGAAACCATTTTAAAATGGGGAAATTAGGGGTCAATTGACATTTGACCTTTTATATACCAAATCATGTCATCTTTTAAAATTTCGCTGATTGGGTGTACAAGATCCTGACTATGAGTCATAGGGTGTGCTATGACTCATAAGTCTTGGTCTCGTAGTAGACCCAACCTTTATAAAAGTTTCAGAATCCATACCTGGGTACTACTAACCATACTTACGACTGGTAAAGGGTTCTACAAATAGTAAGGTTGGCTCGTAGTGTGTGTGCCAACTTTTAATTCTCACTTTTTCCCTCTACAAGGCATGACTAGGAGTCGTAGAGTTCGTTACGACTCGTAGGCCTACTCGTAGAAACTGTTCCATGTGCTATTTTCTTCAACTCTTTAGCTTTTGGTTAGTTTCTGCAAATCACACTTAAATTTATACCAATGTCTAGAATAACACAACTGATTCAATGTCTCAACACATCAAAACAAACATCAAACCACTACCTAACAATCTAAACAAATGAAACGAACATAAGCAGTCCAAAAATGTAAGAGATATGTCACGCCCCAAAGTCTGGTTAGGGCGGACCGGCACCCGTTGCTGATAAGGCTCGGGAGAACCAACTTATATCTAAGTGTTTTTGCATAAGTGACATCTATGTTTGGCATGCTTCTAAAGA
>JAOTQR010079636.1:0-10430 GCA_025774065.1 Solanum ossicruentum
CCTTCTTGAGAACACATCCTTTGGCCTCCTTACATCAAACTTTAGGACTTCCTCTCTTTATTATTTTCCACTTTCTTCTCCCTAAATACCATGTAAACTTTTTCTCTTTACCAACTTTTTCTTCATTTTTAAATTATAGAAAAGCTTCTTCATTTTTAAAAGAAAAATGATGTCACGACTCAGTCTCCATCATGATGGCGCTTGCTAGATCCCACCTACAAGCAACCCAATTATCTAACCCCACAGTACTTGGTTCTCTCAAGTCACAATCATAACCAAAATGGTAACATAAATAATTGAAACCTACCCAGAACTTGGAACAACTTTACAAATCTATAATAGGCGCAAGGAAATATCATATAAATATATCAATAATCATGATAATACAAAAAATAATAGCGCAACTATGAATACATAACTTTACTATACAAGGCCAATATCGAAAAGCAAAAGATGACTATCACAATGAAGGAGACTGTGACGAAGCTTGAGCTGCTAGTGCTTACCCTAAAAAAGTCTCTTGTGTGATCCCAAATCCCCAACTTAGTAATCATGACCCACACCTAGACCTGCACCATGGGAAGATGCAAAAATTGAAGAGCTGAGTACCAGAAAGAGGCACCCAATAGGCATTATTGACTAACCGAGTGAATTGCAGTAAATTCAGAAGAGTCAAATATAAAGAACTGCAGTAGTTCTAGCCAAATTTAAACTTCAATCAAGGAGCCAACATGTCTGGAAACCCTCAAACCATAACTGAGCCAACCGAGGTGATGAACAATAATATCCTAAACCAACATAAGTGACGAATAACAATAGTCGCTGACGGAAACTATGTAGGTTCATACAACAATTTTCCCCAACTGAGGAATAGTGTTGTACAAGGGTTCAAGGCCTTAATATCTATTTTTATATGTCAATGGGGACCCCATAAGCCGAGAATGTACATATGTGCACAATCTGATCAATCGGGTCACAATAGAAACTAACTCAGAATATCATGATCATAGGTCAGTTTTATGTGGGTCTAAGACCCTAGTGGCTAAGCCTAAATGGCCCTTAAGACCCCATAATCATGGAGGAACACTTGCATACAATCAGTGTATAAATAGGTGTGTGGATCTACAGTTAAGCAATCATGGGGCCTCTCCCAAACATCAATTATAAACCGGGTCCTCAACCTTGTGCTAGCACGTGACATCCGATCCATAATATAGATGCATAATGGTGGGACATATCCCCCATGTGAGAAAGAATCCCCAACATAAATAAATGTGCCTCATCTCAGAATGTTAAGCATGTGGCCTCACCCTCAAATAGAATCAATAGGGTACACAACCCATAATCAATCGAGTCTCAAACCTAAAATAATTGTTGTGTCATATATCTCTCTTAACAAATTGTAATGTCTTAAACCCAGAGAGGAACCAAATCTTTGTCGATGCTCGGTCCTCTAAATCTGCATCTACCACCTGGCATCACATTTGCGGCCATGGGAACATGGACCATGGGGAGTGTCACCTAAGAATCAGACTAATTAAACATGACAACAAGTGCTCAAATAATGATGGGGAGTGTCATCTTGGACTTGAAATATCAATCAGTCACTCACTTAACTAGTATATTTGGATTCGAAACTCCAAAGTCATATCGTGTCCAGAGTGAACGTAGGCGATGACCTCTCAACTTATGAATCCCATAATCTCAATCCAACCTATAAATAGTATTACTGCCTCATAAGAACAATTTCCCACTCAATTTTGCCCCCAAACAATAATATGAAGGGGAATTTTTGATATCACGCACAAATTTTTGAGATATATGGAAATTACGATTCTCGGCATTTCTGGGACACATTTTTTGGCACATTTTCGGGCACATTTTCATGCACTTTTTGGAGTCACTACAATGAGTGTTCATGATGGTTATGTGGACTTTTGGTGTATATCCCACTACTGAGTCTATTTTTGCCAAGAAGGTTTATGGAAATTGTTTCACAGTCATACTGCATTTAGATCTTGACTTATGATTTTGTTGGATTAGATGTGGTGGATGTTGATGATTATACATGGGATGGATTAATTGCATAAATGTTGTGTCTCCGTTGATGCCAGGACCGGTAGAGTTAAATTCTAATTCCCTAATCATCCATCTTTGAGTAGTAGTAAAGGGGTGAGTCCATCTCTTGTTTTAAGGTGCAATTGATCTCTAAGTGATTACACTATCATCTAGTAAGTTTTAAGGGGTGTTGAGCCTAAGTTATCTCTTTTGAGTTGTTTCCAGTGACCAAGGAACTATTAATGTTGTTTTTGGTATATTGAATTTGGGGTGGTGCTTTTTGGTTGACTTCTACACCGCTCATGTCTATAGGTCTCATTAATAGGGTCTTTAATCCCTATTGTGTTAAATTTGTGGTGGTCCTTGGTGATGATATGTTGATTGTTTCCGAAAGTGAGGAAGCGCTTGTGAATCATTTGAGGATGATGTTGTGAATTTAGAGGAGGTGAGGTTGTTTGTTAATTATGGAAAGTGGAGACCTTTTGGTGACAAGAAAGTGGTTGGAGGAGTTCACCGGTTGACTAGGTTGGGTGAGGTTGAGAGTGGTGACGTAAGGGCTTTGATGGTTCTGAATCTTCTATGGTTGAAGAGGTCTAGTTAAATAAGGCTTTGATTTCCATCTTGATAGAGTTGGAGGTCTTGGTAAAGGATGGTTGAGTAGAGGTTGTCTCCCAAGGGCGAGATGGTAGATCATGGTACCAAGTGGACTAGGTAAGGTTAAGGTTGACAAATGATTCTTTGTTGTAAGTCCTTATAGAGTGTAGAGGAAGATTGGTAAGATTGCATACGAATAGGAGTTGCCTATATGTATGGTGATGTTTTGCCCAGTTCTTCATGCTTCTAGGTTGAGGGGATGTGTTGATGACTCTAGTGCTATAAAACTCCTTGAGTTGTGGGTGTTGTGGAGGATAAGTTTACTTAGGAAGAGGTCCCGGTGGAGTCATTGAATACAAGGGTGGAAGAAGTTGATTGATAAGGATGTGGTGTACATTAAGGCTCTATGGAAGGTTTGTCTAGTCGAAAGTGTCTCTCGGGGAGTGGGCATGAAGAAAAAATATCCATATCTCTTTCATTTCTATTCAAGCTTATGATGACATGTCATGTCCTTTCATGATTCCAAGTCTTATGTTTCAGCCCCTATGTCATTTGAATGCACCCATGTTTATTTTAACAAGTTCATGACAATTTTTTATACTTATGTTGATGTGTTGAAAATGGTATTTTAAATATATTTTTGCATTCTCGTTGGGGATGATTTTTTCATGATTTCTCTTATCATATATGTTCCTTTAACATTTGGGGACGAATGTTTCCAAGGGGGAGATATTGTAACAACCTCGAAACGTGCCCGAAAATGTGCCTCGAAAATATCCAGAATCGTAATTTTCACATATCTTAAAATTCGTTCATTATTTCAAAAATTTGACATCATATTCTTATATAGAAGGTCAATTTTATGGCGAAAAAGGTGTAACCTCGATCTTAGAGCGAGAAATTCACAATTTCAAATTTTAACATGTCGATTTCTTGAATGGTTTGTGCATTCCTGGTGGGATGCACCACATTGCAAATTCTGCCCAAAGTTCTGTCCCAAGACTTTTATGTTATAGGCCTAAGTTTTCCCATGACTGAAAATACCTATACTTACCTATTTTTTTCACCCTCATATCATTCTAAACATTCCCCAATACTCACTCAAATGCCTCTCCAAATATTTTACTCCTAAATTCAAGTCTCAAAACTCATCCGGATCTAAGGATTTCCTTTTAAGCTTCAAGTCTCCATCCCCAATCTTCATGAAGTTCATCTCCAAATCTAAGGTAAGTGGGTTTCTTTCATGGGTTCCTTTCACCCGTGATGCCCATGCTTCCTTTTCTTAAAACTTGCATGATTAAAAGTTGATTTACTCATGGGTCTTATTTATTATGAAAATCATTGCATACTATGTTGGGGTTTTTAAAATTGTGACTGTGTTACTATGATTTGGGCTATGAATCTAAGATCTATTGTAAGATTTGATGATGGGTTTTTATGTGTATTGCTTGAGGGTGTTACCAAGTATCTACTGATGGTTTTAAATTGGATTCTCTAGCATGATAATACTCTTGAATGACATGGTTTTACACTAGCAATACACACCTTTTAAGTGTTTGATAAAATATATGGTTTAGGGTTCTTAAAGAATTGATAGATCAATGCATGTTTTATGAGTTGATTACTACATGATGATGAAAGGAATGAATATATGTGTGTTTAAAACTTGTAGGGCACCTATGGTATTGAAAGCATGAAGCTAAGAACTTTTTCAAAGACCATACCTATTGTGAGCCTGGGCAATGTTTGATGATGATCTATTCTTATGTTTGAATTGTTGGGCCCTCATACTTTTATGTTCTTGCGAATTGTTGATGAGTTATTGGATTTTTATGCTAAGGTTTATGCTCTTATAAATTGTGACGCCTACTAGAAGGGATTATGAGCTATGTTATATGTTTTACCCTCTAGTGCAAGGCCAATCCCTACAGATAGGGATTACGAATTATGTTGTACACCTTTCCCTCCTATACAAATCAATGCTACTCACTTACTCATACCCACACGTAAGGGTTATGAACTGTGTTTCACTCCTTACCCTCATATATGGTTGAGGTTATGCAAGGTACACACATGTAGGAGTTATTATCTATGCTACCTTTACCCTCATATGCTACTCACTTAGTTCTAAATGTTGGGGTTATGAATTATGTTGCATCCTTACCCTCATGTATGATTTGAGTTATGCAATGTTCTCATATGAAGGGGTTATGAACTATGTGGATTGCCTCACCCTCATATGCACACATGTAAGTGTTATGACCTATGTTACCTCCTCATGTGCTACTCATTATTTCTTGTTTACATGTAGGGGTTATGAATTATGATATTTTTTTACCCTCATATACAACCCATTATCTACTAGAAGGGGTTATGACATATGATATATTCCTCATTCTCTAGTACAAGGTATTTGGATGATCTAAGCATGTCACCTTATCATGTTAAACGAGCTATGTATGTACGGTTATTTTTAAGCATGTTTTACTACAAGCATTGTTCATACATGCCATATTACTATTATGCTATCTATTGCTCATGATTATGCATTTTGATTATATAGCCAATCTCTTGTTGCATTGCATCCTACATACTTAGTGCATTCCAACGTACTAACACATACATTATGCCTACATGATATCACCATGCAGGAACTGGAGTCTCGCTTGATCATCCCTACCCACGTGGCTAGTACGATTTCACTTAAGCTTATTCGTGAGTCCTCCATTCCGGGGACGTTACTTATGATCTCTTGCTATGTATTAAAACTATCTTTCTTTTATACATACTTTGACTACGAGGGTGAGGCTAGTTGCTTATCTTGGCCACCACTAACTATCTATGTTTAGAGGTATGGTTGGACAGGTTTTGTATCTATGTTATGAGTCTTGACTCTCTTGTTTCTTGATGTTTATGGCATGGAGGTTTAGTTTAGTCCTATTTCCCCTTGTTTATGCTTATAACTTATTTTCATTTTAATTGCTCTAAGCAAGGATGTGTAATGATATGCTATGATGCTTGTTTGGGGTTTCTTCAGGTTCCCCATTTGCTGGTCACGTCTAGGCTCTAGGCTTCGATCATGACAATAGGAAAGGTTGTACCTGTCCTCATCTATAAATTGTGTAAAGGGAGGGTTGTGCCCATCCTCATCGATACACACTTAGCTCATATAACCATGTGCATAGGGAAGGTTATACGCATCCTCATCTATGCATTATGTAAAGGGAGGGTTGTGCCTATCCTCATCATACACACTTAGCTCATACATACATGTGCATAGGGAACGTTGTACCTATTCTCATGTATATATTGTATAAAAAGAGGGTTGTGCCTGTCCTCATCAATACATACTTGGCTCATACATATATGTGTATAGGGAAGTTTGTACCTACCCTTAGCTATGCATTCTCTAAAGGGAGGATTGTGCCTATTCTCATCAATATATACCTATGATTACACACTCTTGCAAGATGCCATATCGTATGCACACCTATATAATTAGTATTCATGTATAAGTAAAGTTAATATTACTAACAAATTATGTCATAATGGTATTCAACTTATATCGTACTCATATTCATAGATTCATGCTCAATTATTGTTCATAACCAGTCTATCCGCACTTATAGCAAGCATTAGTACCCTCACAACACTCACCTTGGTAAAGTTTACCACACTTTCCACATGTTGGTTTCCCCCTCGAAGCATGAGTCACACTATCTTGGGATTGAGAACCCTGAGCTCTAGATTTCTTATGGCCCTAAGACTTCTTATCATTCTTATACTCGAAACTGGTGCACTTGTTGTGGATAGCGCAACATTTGATGTCCTCTTCTGAAAATAGGACCTATCACCCTTACTTTTCTTATGTTAGAAGGTCTCATGCCCTGCTAATTTAGCCTTCTTGCTGAATTGCTCCTCCTTGTCCCTCTTCCCATCTTCTTCAAGTTGTTGCTCATAAACCATAACTATAGAAATATCCATCCCAGGATCAACAATGTCACTTTGTACTCCTTTTTCACATGCTTGCCCAAGCCAGATATGGACTTTTTCATTCTAGATCTCATGTTAGGGACCATCTCTAGAGCATAACTGGATAGTAGTATGAATTTGAGGCGATATTATTTGACAATCATCCCCTCCTTCAAGTTAACAAACACCTCAACCTTCGCTTCCCCCAACTCTCGTAGAAAGAAATGATCAAGAAAGGCACTCCCAAAGTTATCCCAAATGGAAGGCTCAACATCCTCACCTCGGCTCTCTTTCCAATGATTGTACCAAACATTTGCCACATCCTTGAGTTGATAGGAAGCAAGTTCCACTGCCTAAATCTCCAACATATTCATAGCTTTCAACACCTTCCACATCTCATTAATAAAGTTATTGGCATCATTCCCAACATTAGACCCTGTGAAGACTAGTGGGTTCATCCTCAGAAAATCTCTAAGTCTCTTCACAACAATTGTCTCATAGGAGCTAAAATGAGGAGGTTGTAAACTCTGATACCCACTATGGATGGCTAACAGTTGAATGAGCAGAGTGATAGATCCTTTCAAATCAGCCTCTATAGTAGGAGTAGGCAAAGTAGTAGGTTCCTGGGGTACCCCAGGGACTCTAGCACGTCGACCTCGACCTCTCGTCTTCATATAAGAAGACACCTTTGGTAGGGGATTCTCAATGTTGCAAGCTAATGCATCTTTTTGAGGGGCGTTACGCTTAAGATCGATGATTTGCAAACTTGAAATTTGCAAACTAGAAATTCACAAAATAGCTAGGTACTTTAATAGAGTTGAACTCTATTGCACGAACTCATAATATAAGAAACTGTAATAATTCCTATTGTTCTAGAGCCTCCTTCTTTTAAAGGGTAGTGCACAACACACCCATAAACAAGACTCTTCTATACACGACGTCATAGACTCCCTAGGACACATGAACTCTATGCTCTAACACAAAGTTTGTCACGCCCCGGGATTATACCTTTGGCATGGATGATACTCTGAGGCTATTGCTAGCTCCCAAGCGAACATCTTGACCTCATCATATTCATTCAATAATAACTAATAGCTGAAGACATCATTGATCAAAAATACTTAATGGAAGGTGATAATGATTTGATAATCAAAGGCTGATGTCCAAACAATATAACAATCAAACAGAGTAAAACAAGAATGAAATAACTAGCCAAAACATAATCTAATTACAACTCAATAGTCTAGTCTATGAAGCCTTTATCCATTGACAAAGTGGTGGCAATGACATACCCATGTCTACCTAAAAAAAGCATAATATCAGTCTAAACTCAAAGTTAGAAAAGTACATTATATCCTCCAAAAGTAGGGGAGGGCTCACCTATTAGTTGAAAGCAAATAGTCCTCAATGGGGCTCCTGTTTATGATCACTAGTATCAATTTCTGCATCATTAAAAGATACAGGCCCAAATGGACATTAGTATATGGAATATACAAGTATACACAATGGAAGAACGGAACATGTAATGGTAGAATAATATCAACTCTAATATCTCAACTCATGAAGTAGGGAATCCAGTCAGTAATTCAAGAGTCTAACATAAGAATGTAGTTTAGCCAATGACCACTTATGTACTATCTATTCTAATCAACTCGGAGTACTATCAAAGCCTATTTTGAGAGTTTCTCGAACTAACAACCCTCACCTATAAGTCAGAGATGATACAACAATGTGATATGGTTTCCACATCCATCCAATACCTTACCAAGCTAAAGGACATCCCATAAGTGGATCCAAAATAAGTAACATCAAGTCCTCTATTTGGGACAATAGGAAACATCTGATATTATGGTTAAATCATCTTCTAGGCTGGTTACATAGTTATTGAGTTCGATTTGGACTTATTCTTACTGAACTCAATGCTCAATACTCGTACCAAGACTAAACATGCTCATCAAACATTAATCCTATGGTAAACTCATTCAACTAGTCTCATTGGCTATTTGTGAACTCAATTCATCATATCAATTATCAACTCTTTGATTAGAAACATTCATTTAGGATTAGCTCATGACTCATAAAGATCTCCAACATGTATCTTTTCAACTCATAGTATTAAGGAAAAAAATTAGAGTTCAAGCATTTAGAGATTCTATAGACTCTTTAGGCTCAAATTGTACTCATGCATACCCATTTAAGAGCGATGAGTAAAAATAGGAAGAATTCATTCTAGGGTTCATGTAAAAAAGTAAAATCATTTATTTTAATTATTCAATTCATACAAAATTTGCTATTCATGCCACATTATATAGAAATATATTAATGAAAAACATTCAAGAAATATTCATGGAAGACTCAATTCATTCACAACTCCATCAATTCGATTTATGGGGCACGTGGAAGAACATAATCCATGTTCTAGTTAGCTTTACATACCTAGAAGTTTTAAATCTTGAAACAACTTGGGAGATTTCACAAGATTACCTTCAAACCCTAGCCTTTTTCTCCTGTGGAACCTTTCTCTGAGATGGAGAGGGAGTTTTAGTATGAAAAAGTTGAACGGCTATGTTTAGGTATAAAAACATAAGTTAAGACCTTGAAAGGGTAGAAAAAGATCAAAATAACCTTTTTTAAAAATGTTGTCAAAGTCGTACACGAGCCAAACTACAGCCCACAAAAACTTCCACGACCACAGCAACCAATCCATACATTTTTGCGCAAATTTTGGGATCTTTAGGTCGATTCCATGACCCAAACTATGAAACCTAGAAGAATTTATGACCCGTAGGTGGGTTCTTCAAGTTGGGGTCTAAAAAAATAGATTTTCTGAAGTTTTTCCACGAGTTGACAGTACAGGCCATAACTCAAACCACATCCCACAAGTCATCCCTTACCTAAACTCTGCTCTAGCTGTTTGTAGTAAAATGGACATAACATTTGACTCCAAACTCTAAATACCTTGAAATTGGTGGCTTTAAAAAGCCTAATTCAAAGAGTTTTTATTTGGTGGGTAATGAGTTTCCTAGTTCTCTGTGTGTTAAGAGTTATGGTCATTAAAAGTTTATCCTTATATAATCTAATGTGAGAAACTCAATTGGTAGGAAAGTTTTGATCTTGGCTAAGTACTAGAGGCCTCTCATGACCCTAATCCAGATCCCACATATAACAGTGGTGCTTGAAATATAGGTACATGTAAGAATAGAGTCATAGGGTGCCATAGTATTCCATGGAGATAATCTCATGGATGGTGTTGAGTTCAGTTATCTCAGTTTATTTATATTGAAATTTGATGTTTTTAAATAGATCTTTTAGATTTTGTTTTTAGTATTGCACATGATATTGCTATTTTTAGCTAGGAATAAAGTTTAATTTCATAGTTATTTGACTTTACTTATGTCTTTTGGAGATTACTTTCATCTTTCATTGACATGTGATATTTAATTTCATTTGAAGATTTTAAATTTCTTTTATTCTACTCATAAGTACTTGATTATGCTAAATTTATTTATCATTGAACATCATCTTATGGGCATGAGTAGCTAAATCAACGACTATGGTTGTGGGAAACCATTAAGAATTAACAAAATAGACATAATAACTAGTAATACTTAGATAATATGCATATATGTATTATTTATCTCATCATTTTGATTACCTTTTAATGATTGCAAATGCCAAAATTTTTCTTATTCTTACTTAATGGACTAAGGGGGATAATGAACATTTTGATAGATTAAAAGATCTTGAATGGAATGATTTTGAAAATTAGTTTATTAGTAAAAACCTTCTCCAAATTTTGAATTGTC
>JAOTQR010079637.1:0-10430 GCA_025774065.1 Solanum ossicruentum
GGAGGGAGGGGGGAGTAAGGGGGAGGGGGGGGGGAGGGGGGGGGGGGGGAGGAGGAGGGGGGGAGGGGGGGGGGGGGGGGGTTTAAAGGGCTTAAAAAGCCTTGGGGATGGGCCAAAATATTAAAATTACCTCAGTAAAATGAGTCTTTGAATTTTATCGGGTACTTACCACGAGTTGCTTCATCGGTCATGATGTTTTTCATGGTCCTTGGGAGCACACTGTACCAGCACAAATAGGTTCAACAAAAAAGGGAATAACTTCTTACTTCAAACTCGGAATTGGGTGAAATCAAATGGGTTGGCTAGCTAATTTGAAGGGATTCAATTTTTAAGGTTTTAGGTCACCCAGTTGTTTTTTTTTTTGTGGTAAGAGATATGACCATTTAAAGTTGATCCTTCTATCGGTTCTTACGAAACGCTTAGTGAATGGAATACCTTTGATCTTGGATTGATGTAGGAGACCTGTGATGGACCTAGACAACATAAATAAGCTTGCATTGAAGACTTGAAAGTGAATTTAGATTGAGCTTGAAGGTTCCATGGGAATCCTTCGATTAGAGCTTGAAAATAGAAATTGGAAAGCTTTTGAGCAAGTGAATAAGAAGCTAAGTTTGAATAAAAATGAATAGTAATGAAGGAGTATAAACCGATCTAAGGGTCCCATATAGGGGTCACACGAACCTTGGGGTATCTATAGAGTGTTACCTTGGTCAAGAACTTTCCAAAACCTAATTCCAAGAACCATTAAGGTCATATAAAGTCCAGGTCCTTACAGTATTACTTCAATATTTTAAAAGAATATATAGATATCTAAAAATAATAAAAAAGCACTAAGTTACAATTTATGTTATATCAATACTAAAAAAAATCTATCATAAAATGTTAGTCAAAGTTGATATTGTTTGACTGTAGAAAAGAAGATCTTGACAAGTAAAAAGAAACGAAGAAAGTTCTTAAAATGATATAATTTTTAATATAGCCTAAAAACAAAATGTCTTTAATCTACGTGTAAATTTTTGTTTAAATGTAATAAAAATATATTATGATGCACTTTTAGAACACCCTTTTACTCATTTTATGTTATTACATTATGAAAAATGTTTTTGATAAGTTTTTCAAAAAAAAATTTAACTTAAAAAAATTAATTTTTTCATGATCATTTACAGAAAGAAAATAAGTTCTATTGTCATGACCAAAATCTAGGGATTAGTTGTGACATGACGATAGGGAACCCTAACCATCAACAAGTAGTAACAACCTAGCCTAGGGGCTTGGTTGTCACATGGTGGGTAAGGTACCCGAAGGCACCTCACCCAAGCCATCTTGAGGATCTCAAGCATTCATAGGCATAACATATACACATTATGGAAGTAAAATGGTGAAAGGGTCTATAGTCCTTTTAAGTGAATGAAGAAACATTAAAAAGCATAAAATACTAACATATTTTTATCTATAAAGCACACCTACTTAACTAACTGACGAACGAAATGGGTAACTGTTTGATTTCATCGAATAGAAAAGACTCAAATTTTTAACAACATAGATGTAAATGCCTTAATAAGGCCATAAATACATTGTCTCAAAATAAATACAAGGCAAAAAGGAAAATGATAAAGTTTCAAACTACAGGCTAACCATAAATAAAAGTGCTAGCCTTGAACGTTGAATCCTAGCCACGAGCCGATAAAGGATTTCCTGTCTCTACATAGTTAAATTATGCAAGTAAAATATGCATTAGTATGCTGGAATGTACTTAGTATATGAGATCTTTTGTGTGTATGAAATTGTAATGTCATCAGTCATAAATATAACATATATGTAGGTGAGATGAAGATACATAAAGCGAGATTCAGTATGCACAAGGAATGTAACTCAATATGAATAAGAGTCAATGCATGAGAAATTACATATAATGGAAACATATGATGGGATCATAAACTTGTGGGAGAAGACCTTAACCGACATATAAGACCATGTGAGCTACTACATGAAAGCCAACACATCCCCCTATGCTAGCATGGGGAGACCACTTGTAGGGTGGAACTCCGTTAACTTCGCATGCATCTTAATAATAATACAAAAGGCCTGCATGGATCCACAAGTGTAGCCTACAAGGGCTCCTGTAGTGGTACATAGGAACTTTGAAATTTAGCATTAATAGGTCACATCTTAACTCAGGAAAATGAATCCCAAAATCAAGTTCACTTGGTGCTAAGTTATCCCACGGAGTCTTCAAAATATAACATAGAATCATAAGGAGAAATAATAGGAGTAGCTCGAACTTTAGGAAACACTAAGCGAGTATTGTCCTTTCATCTTGGGGACCTTTATTGAACATCTTTAGGGCAATTTCGAACATGCTTATATTTTTGATATATTATTACTTTGATTAACTTTAGTGTCCTAATCATCATCATAAATCATGCAAACCTTTACTTGAAAACTAGATGGACTGGGTGTTTAAATTGAACAATCATAAATGATGGAAATATTCATTTTTAGAAACACATAAAACAACCCACACCATATCAACAACAAAACTCATCATTTGGGTCATTATCAATAGCTTAAATACAGGCACATACTTAGTGAAAATATCATAGGATATCGTTAATAACATTTAATAGCATAAACATAATGAAAGCAACATAAATATGTATAATATCTTACGGGAACTTAAAGAAAAGGTAAAATACTTAATGATGGACTTTATGGGTGGACTTGTACCCATAAAATCAACTCGCATATCATAGAAGACATGGAAAGAATTAATTTGGACCTTTGGTGAAGAAATTTGAAACCCTAGCTTTGCCTTGCCCTTTTTGTGAGAGAATAATGCCTTAGAGAAATTTGTGAGTTTAGAGAATAAAGGGAAGAATAGGTTCTTAGAGCTTTAAGGCTAGTTTAGTGCCCTTTTTGTTCCCAAAAATGACAGGGTTTAGAAATAGGAATGATGGAAATCCCAAAACTACCCATCATTAAAACTGTTGAATTCAACATACGAAAGCCTATTTATGTGACCGTAGAATGAACCACGGACCGTAGGTCCTACTCATACTATTAACCTTTTTCCAAAATCCCCAAAACAATTCTCCTCACCAAAACCACCAAACCTTCTTATATGGACCAAACATGGACTTACAGGTTCGTGATTGGACTCCTAGAGTCCTTCCACACTAAGTCATTTTCTCACTTTTTTGGACCCTATCGACGAAGGGTTTTTATAGCCCATGTTGGTAAAACATTGATCACTTCCACCAAATATTAAATTTCTTTCATGTCTGATTGTGTCACTCACGATATATCTATGGACCGTCATCCATTCTATAGGCCTTCAATAGGTCCGTGGTTATCCCACAAGTGAAAACTTTTTTCCTTTTACTTAAAGTTCATGTTCAAGGGTTGAACCTACGCACTGTATCTCCACATACATGCTATAAGTGGTCCTCCTGGACTTGACTTTAGGTCATTTTCTGTCCAGCTTTTACATACTAAAGGCTCCTAAATTAGAGGTTGTTATAATATATCCCGATTGAAAACATTCGTCCTTTAATATAATTAAAGGAAGAGTCTAAAGAGTAAATCATCTGTTAATAACCTAGTGTGCTTGCAATAATACAACATAAACCTCATTTCACAAAATTTTCAAATTCCCCACTTAAAAATCATGTCTCAAAACATTCCACAAACATAAAAATAAATGCATGCACAATGTAAAACTAAAATGCAACGAATTAGAGGTTTTAGAAAGAATTTCTTAATACCTTATGCTTCATCATATCCACTTCTGCTTTCTATGTTGAAGCCAAAACTTGTTGATTCCGCCAAAGCACTTTGACGGATTCAGCTTCCTTGTTCCTTAGTTTTTTCACTTGTTGGTCTAAATTGTCAATCGGTACTTGCTCAAAATTGAAATCCTATTCAGTGTTCATATCATGCAAAGGAACTATGGAGCTTGGATCACCTATTCATTTTCTTAACATCGACACATGGAAAATTGGATGAATACAATGCATCTGATTGAGTAAATCCAACTGATATGCCACTTTTCTCACTCTTTTCAGCACCTTGTAGGGCCCACATACATAGGGCTCAATTTCCCTTTCTTACCAAGCTGGATCACACCTTTCATTAGAGACACCTTAAAGTAGACCAAGTCAGTAACTTGGAACCCAAGTTACCTTCTTGTCACATCTAAGTAGGACTTTTCTTGGCTTTGGGCCATTTGCAATTTTTCCCTTATGGATTTAATTTTCTCAATAGCATTCATTACCAAAGTCTTGTCCTATTAATGCCACCTCATCGACTTCAAACCCAGATAAGCGATCTACACCATCTACTATACAACGCCTCAAATGGTGCTATCCTAATACTTACATGGAAGCTATTTTATAGGCAAAATCAATAAGTGGCTAATGCTCATCCCAATTCCCCTTAAACTCGAACACACAAGCTCTCAAACTTATCTTTAAATGTTTAAATAGTCCTTTCGTCTTGTCTGTCGATTTGGGGATAAAAAGCAATACTTAACTTTACCTTAGTACAAAGTCCTTCCTGAAAAGACTTCCAAGAGTGAGAGGTGAATTGGACTCCATGATATAATATAATGGACAATGAAACCACATGCAACCTCACCAATTTGTAGATATGCAAGCTGGCATAATCTTCTGCATTGAATGTAGTCTTGACCAATAAGAAATGAGCTGACTTTATCATACAGTCAACTATCACCTACATGGTCTTTGGAAAACCCACTACGAAGTCTATGTTGATCCCTTCTCACTTCTAAGTAGGAATATCAATGTCTTGTGGTAGATCGCGTGGCCGTTGGTGTTTAACTTTGACTTGTTGGCACTTAGCAAATTTGTACATAAATTAAGAAATGTCTTTCTTTATTCCATTGCACCAATAGATCTTCCTTAATCTCTACACATCTTTTAAGTGTCGAGGCAAATGGAATATGAAGAGTTATTAGCTTCTTGCATAATCAACTTTTTTAACTCACCATCATTGGGCATAAACGACCTCCCTTGATATTGGAATTGTAATGATCAATAGTTTAGGAGCATTGAATACAATATGTTGGCCCAAATAATGACCTGAATTCTGGTTTACAGGGTTACATATGGCTCGTAAGTGGACATATGACCCGTAGCTGCTACTCTTAAACATAGAACTTCCAAAAAGGGAAATGATTGCAAGTGTGGGGTAGCTCATAGACCAAGTGATGGCCCATTGCATACCTCATGACCTGTATATTATTTCATGAGTGGGATGAGCTGTGAGCTATGAGTTATCAAATGACTTATAAAATAAGATACAACCTATAAAGGTTCTTCGTGGAATGAGGTCGAGCATAAAGTGAAAATGGCTAAGTGTGCAAGGACCATAACCATGGCCGATGAATACTTATATGGCTCGTAACATATGTCCATGATTTTGAGTCTACCAAAGTCTAATTTTAGGAAATTTCAGATGTGTTGTCAGACGAAGATACTTATGGCATGTGTATTAACTTAGGACCCATAATTAGGGTCTCATAGGTCAATTACGATAGTTTTAATAAAAGGCAATTTTATTATTTCTGTCCTTTCTATTCCTAAACAACACCATTTTGGGAACGGAAAAAATGTCCTATATCAATCTTCAAGCCCTAGAATCACCCCTCATTCTCCCATTCTTTCAATTTCAAATTCCTAAGGCAAGAAGCTCTCAAGAATAAGGCTAGGGTTTCCAATGTTTCTTCCTCAAAGGCTTTAATTTTTTTTCCCTCTTATGTCTTCAGCTATGTGAATTGTTTTATTGGTATCCTTCCATCCATAAAGTTTCATATTAAGTATTTTATCTTTTCTTAATTTTCTCAAGTTAATGTTCATGCTTATGATAATATCATGATGCTTACCTTATTATATGATACTTATGAAGTTAAGCAACTATGTTTCTAAGTAAATATATACATATTTGAAGTATGATGTTGATTTTATGATGGGTTTTGATGTGATAAAGGTTGATTATTTTTTATGTTCATTATGAAAAGAATTTTCCTTATGATTTATGTGATTTATGATTGTTCCATGATAAAACCAAACCCACCAAGTTTTCATATAATGCTTTCTATGATTTATAATGATGATTAGGACATCAATGAAAAGCTTCAAAGTTACATTTATTAAAAATATAAGCATGATGTTAATTGCCCTAAAGGATGTTTAGAATGATTCTTAAGTTTTGAGCTACTCTTATTGATTGCAACTTATAATTCTAAAAGTATGTTTAAAAAATTTTGTGGATATCTTAGAAAGAGGACTAGAGATTGGGACTCATTCAGTTAGTTGCAGCATAACCCCTTGAAGCTAAATGTCAATGTCCCTAACTATTTGCTATCATAGGACTTTTGTATTTTAGGCTAGTGGATCCATGTAGGAGCATATGTTATGAAAGATGCAATTGCAAAGTTAATAAATTTTGGACATCTACCTTAGCAAGTAGATTCTCATTTTTTGAATGGAAGGAGTGCATTGGCCTTTTCTCAATGGAACGAGTTCACTGGATTCCATCTAGTAGCTTACATGGTCTTACTGTCAATTAAGGTCTATTCTCACAAACATACGATCTCATGTTATGTTTTCAGTATATGTGCTTTCTAATGCATTGCCTCACATTATTCTTGAGCCATATTTCTTGTGCATGTTTAAGCTTACTTTATGTATCTCCATTATATCGGACCGATGAGTCTAATTTACTGCAAAGTTTTGGAAGTCCTTCCAAAGGAGTTTAGGGACACAAGTGAATTTGAGTGCAACATTCCACCCCCAAACAGATGGTCAAGCAGAACGCACCTTAGACACTTGAAGGTATGTTGCGAGCTTGTGTATTGGTCTTTAAAGGTGGTTGGGTGGACCATTTGCCACTTATTGAGTTTGTCTATAATAATAGCTACCATGCGATTATCAAATGGCGCCTTATGAATCCTTGTATGGAAGGAAATGTAGGTCGCCAATTGGATGGTTTGAAGTGGGTGAAACCACCTTACATGGGCTAGATCTAATTTAACAAGCCATGGAAAAAGTTAAGGTGATACAACAGCGATTAGAAACAGCCTGAAGTCATCACAAATCATATGCCGATGCTAGCAGGAGAGGACTAGAATTTTCAGAAGGGGATTGGGTATTTTTAATGTTGTCTCCAATGAAAAGGGTTATGAGATTTTATGAGATTTAGTATGAAAGGAAAACTGAGCCCACGTTACATAGGGCCACATCAGATTATTAAGAGGTTCAGGTAGGTTGCATATGAACTAGAGCTACCCCAAGAGCTTTCAATGGTTCATCTTGTTTTTCACGTCTCAATGCTTCAAAAATGTGTACGTAATCCATCTCATATCACTCCTTTTGAGGATGTACAGGTTACAAGAGATCTCACATATGAAAAGGTGCCTATTGCTATTCTGGATCATCAAGTTAAGAAGCTAAGGAATTAAGAAATAGCTTCAGTAATAGTACTTTGGAGAAACCAGCGAGTAGAAGAAATAACATGGGAGGCCGAGGATGCAATGAAATCAAAGTATTGATACTTATTTGAAGCTAAAAAGGATGTCCAACATGAAGAATTGGGACACTATTAGGTACGTGTTATTGAATACTTGATATGTTGTCAAAAGTTTGTGTAAGTAAAGGCTTAAACTTGGTTAAGCTATCCACTTGTGCTAATATTCGAGGACGAATGTTCCTAAGGAGGGGGGATGTAACACCCTACACCTTACAGTACTAGTACAATGAAAATGAAACATGATATGATTTGGTCAAATTAGCGCCCATTTTTAAAAGTGCTTGACACTCATGTCGTAGGGGGATATATGCATCTAACGCTTAAGAGGGCCGAGTGTATACACGTTTTGTGTCAAATTGAGGAGATCATGGCCTTAAATGAAGTGAGAAAGTTGAGATTCTTGTAGGACTTAAAAAGCTATCATGTGAGTCACCTACTTGCTTAGCTTAAATTTTCTAGCTAAACAGAGACGAGGATCGACGAATTTGTCCAAATTCGATTATGAATAAAGCCTGTGCTGAGGGTGGGACTTATCCCATGTTTTAGCATCACCCAGGTACTATATTTTAAGCCCAAGAAGGATATTAAAAAGGGCCCAAAGATATCACAACCCACTTGACCATTTGGGCCCAAAACTAAGAGAATGTTGGAAAATAGGCAGCCCAAGCCCATCAAATTGGAGACCCATTTAGGCCCAAGTGTAATAGCCGAGATGGTGGATAACCAGCTTGATAATATATGGTATTAAGTGGTCAAAATGCCAAAATAAATGCGGACAAATTAGTCCTTTAAAAAGGGGTTATAAGCAGCAACATATATTCACTCTTAGGCTTGGTAAAATTTCAACTTTCACAATTTTCCCTCTATACTTTCTTAACCTATCAAGCATCCACAACGGAACTTCTAGGGTTCTTGGAGAAGACCTACACCTTTAAGGTAGTGGTAAGTAAGTTTACACATGCATTTAGTATGGTTTTCTTATGAAAGACAACAAGTATATGCTAGTATGTTTGTGCTGGAAATTTGGGACAACATGTACTTAGAAAGTTGCTGCACACTTGCCTTTTGTTTTAGTGACTTCTCTATAGTTTGTGAGCTGTAATATGAAGGGAAATATATGTTATTATTATGGTTTTATGTATCAAAATTACCATAAGATTACTGCCCTGATTTTGGTTTCACTTAACAAAGGTGTTTTATTCTCTTATCTTAAGTGTAACGTTGATTGGAATTTGTGGGCTGTTGGATGAAAGGTTGTTGTCTCACGTACTTAATGGCTTCTTAGGTGTTGTTCTAAGACTATTTTAGTACTATTTGTATGAGTAAATTTTTTTGGATCAGTTTGGTTAGAGTTGGAATAGGTTTGGAGTTATCGACGTCGAAATGTAGCGAAGGGAGGTAACGTTATGCTGTCCATTTATAGGTTGTGGATTGTTATGTGTTTTTCTTTGTGGACTATTGTAAGACTGTTGTGGGACGAAACTAGGCTTCACATGATGTGTACATGTGAATGTGTGTTAGAAAATACGATTAGGGGCGTAAAGGTTGAAAGAATACACTTGTGTTTATAGATACCTGCTTGCTATCCATGTATTATTTTATTATGTGATTGGGCTGCGAAGATGTGTCTATTGGCTGCTAATGCTAGTTTTATCACATACTATGTTATAGATAAATATTTGGAGGAAGGAAAGGTTATCTCGAGGTAGTAACAAGTTCATTCAACGAAGTATGTAAGGCTACTTGATTTCATATTGCTTGGCATGAAACATAGATCCCTTCTTAGCACATAAAGACACTTACCAACTCTGACACAATTATTAACTGTATTCACACTCTTTCACATGTTCACATACTCCTATAGATAGTCACCTTCAAATATGCATATATATGTGGATACCAAGCCACATGGGTCCTTGCTGCTAAATAAAGTTCACAAGTACCATTATTTTTGTAACGTACTCTTTTCATTATCATATTATCTTGTATGATTATCTACATTTCACATGCAACATCTACATTACTACAACTCCAATATTATGACCACCAAAAGAATCATCTTAAAGGTAATTGAATGATAAAGTATATTGTTTATTGATGGGTGGTATCCCGAGAGGTGGAAGAATCACCTAGCCAGGGACGATTCTATCACGGGTGGTAGCCCAAGGGGTTAAGGAAGAACCTAGAAAGGGATGATCCCGATACATTGTTTATCGATGGGTGGTAGCCGGAGGGGTGGAAGAATCACCTAGCCAGGGATGATCCAATCACGGGTGGTACCCCGAGGGCTTAAGGAAGAACCTAGCCAAGGACGATCCCGATACAGTTTCACCATTGATCAGTTGGTGATTTGTATTACAGCTGTGCACAAGTTATACAGTAAAGGTAAAGTAATATAAAGACATAAAGTACATGATCCCAAAGTATACGACAGGTGGTTTTTTATTCTGCACCAGTGCATAGTTTCATTTGAGTTGTTACTTTATGTCTGCCTTACATATTCAGTACATTATCTCATGCTGACATCCCTTATGGGGGACCAGCATTTCATGTTGTAGGTACAAGTGCTAGTAGATCTCCACAGTAGGAGTATAGGATATTCAGCTGCTGATACCAAGCTCTAGGTTGCTCTGGGGCTTTGTGTGTGTCTAGAGCTTATATGTTTATATTGTATAGTTAGTTGAGGTGGGGCCTATCCTGAACTTTACCCAATACTTTTCCTTATCTAGAGGCTTTGTATACTATGTAAATCAAAGTGTGGTCATATCTCGTACTTTAAACACCGTGGCCCCAACGACCTAGTCATATGCATTTCATTTTGGATTGTTATCATTGTTTATCTATTTAAAGGCATGTCAAAGGTAGAAATATCTTATAATATG
>JAOTQR010079638.1:0-10429 GCA_025774065.1 Solanum ossicruentum
AAACTTTTCTATTTTGATCCAATTGAGGACTTTCGACTCCAATTTAATTATACCCACCATATTCACTTAATACTCTAGTCAAACACCGAAAATATACTTAGGTTTAAATTACCCCACGTCCACAACGAAATTTTCCAATTGTATAGTTATCCTTAATTAAAATCATTACGGGGTCTAACACCCTTATGTCATTGCATGAATTCATGTTTATGTTGACAACTTCATGGTGATTTTTAGACTTATCTTGAGATTTTGAAATAATGTTTAAGTGCATTGTTGCATTCATGTGTCTGGCTAAACTCATCTTGATTATTTCTCTCATATACGTTTCTTTGACATTTGGGGACAAATGCTCCCAAGGGGGAGATATTGAAATGCCCCAAAAGTTACCCGAAAATGTGCCTCAGAAATGCCCATATTCATAGCTTTCGTATATCTCAAAATCTATGCGTGATATCAAAGTTCGACTTCATATTCGTGATCGAGGGTAAAATTGAGTGGGAAATGGGTATAACCCCAATTTTAGAGCGACCATATCAAAATTTTGTTTTTCTAAAATTTCACAAAACAGAATCGATCCATGCCCCTGGCACGATACGGCTAGGGTGAGAATCTGTATTTTTTTTTGCCAATTTTTTCTTACTTCGATCCAATGCTTTGAGGCCTTAGTCCTAAGCCTTCCTATGTGGAAAAACACTTATACTTAGTCATTTTTCAACCTCATATCATTCAAAACATTCCCTAAAACCCTCTCTAACACTTAACCAAATATTTCACTCAAATTCAAGTGTTCCAAACTCTTTCCGAATCTTATGGAATTCACTATAGCTTCAAGTTCTCATTCCAATCTTCATAAAGGGAATCTCCAAAGTTGAGATATGTAGGTTTCAACAATTGATTCCTTTCACTCATGGTACCCAACCTTCCTTTTTATACAAATTACATGTTTTCAAGTTGATTTACTCATGGGTATTCTTACTATGAATTTGATTATAAACTATGTTGAGGTTTTCATGAAATATGGACTGTTTAAGAATGTTTTGAGCTATGAATCTATGTTATATGATGAGACTAGATGAAGGGTTTTAATGTATCTTGCATGAGGGTGTTACCAAGTGTTTCAGGGTTGATTTACATTAAGTTTTCTCGCAGGATCCACTCTTGAATAGTATGATTTTGAGCTAGCATTACACATCTACCAAGTGTTTGATAAAATGTCTGATTAAGGGTTTTTAAGTTATTGAAGGTCTATTGCATGGCTTATGAGTTAACTGGCTTTATGATGATGAAAGGAATGTACATATGTGTTGATTTCATGAAAAGTATCTATTGTGTTGCAAGTGACCACACCTTGTTGAGGGGATGCTATGCCTCAATCACCTTGTCAGGGGATGCTAGGCCCGTACTACCACGTTGCGGGGTATATACCTTAACCATCTTGTTAGGGGGTACTAGGCCCATACAACCACGTTGAGGGATATATACCTTGACCATCTTGTCGGGGGATGCTAGGCTTGTACTACCACGTTGAGGGGTATATACCATGACCACCTTGAAGAGGGGTACTAGGTTCGTACTACCATGTTGAAGGGTATATATGTTAATGACTTTGTCGGGGGGTGCTAGGCCTGTACTACCAATTGAGGGTTAGATACCTTAATCACCTTCCAAGGGGGTACTAGGCCTTGGATTCTAAGTATTAGATACTTGGTCTATGATGATGGTCTCTTCCTATACATGTACTATATTTTATACAAGCATGTTTTACTTTAATCATTGATCATGCATTTTATATTGCTATAGTACTTCCTATTTCCTATGAATGTGCATTTTGACTATGTTGCTTATCTCTTGTGGCATTGCATCATACATACTTAATACATTCAAGTGTACTAGCGCATACTTTATGCTTACATGATATTACCATGTCGAAACCGGAGCATCACTTGATCATCCCCCTTCTCCACGTGGCTAGTACTATCTCTTGAAGCAAGCTTGGTGAGTCCTTAACTTCAAGTACAATACATATTGATCCTATGTTATGTAAAGACTCTTTTCTTTGTTTAGATGTTTATGACTATGAGGGTGAGCCCGGAAAGTTGTCTTGGCCCATGCCCATCTATGTTAGAGGTATTGTTGGACAAGTCATATGCTTTGAGCTTTGACTCTTTTGATGATTAATGCTATGAAAGACTTCCCTTAGTCTTTTTATCCTTATTTATATTCTCTTATTATTGTTTGATTGCTTCTGTGACCAAGGATATGTAAGTGATATGCTAAGAGGCTTATTTGGGGTCCCTTTGGGTTCCCATTCGTCGTGTCATGTCTAAGCCCTAGGCTTGGGTCGTGACAAGAAGTTAGTTTAGTTATGTCTATTAATACTTAGTGGTGTTTGATCCCCGGCGATAGAAAGTGATTGAAGGCTTTTGTAAACCATAAGTGTAGAATAATCCTAGAGTTAGAAAGATATATAAACCATGAAGTGTGATAATAGTAGATGATTGAAATAGATAGTTAAGAGTCATGTGGTGCTAAGTTAATAAATGGGGTGATAAGTCATGTCCCTTATGATTTTGGGTAAAAAGTAGCGAGTATCATCTAACTTTTATGATAAAGGTAGAGGAAGAATTTTTAGTTAGTATGACATGGAGTACACTCGAATAAGATGTTGACATGCCATTGTGTTAGTAAAACAAATCAACTATCGGTGTTGAATAGAAGAGCAGAGGGCATAAGGTGGTATACCTAACCTGGGCTCATGATTTCGAAAGAAGAATCACATGAGATTTGTATGTAGAGTTATGAACTTAGTTAGGTAAATAAGGTATAATGAATAAGATATATACTACTTAACTTATGAAAGGAAGTGTGATGACAGACTATACTTAGATACATTATGAGATAAAGGTTGATTTCTTATCATGAGATTTAGTGGTTTAACAGTTCTTGACTTTATCTAATAGTTTAGAGTTAGTATAGTATGTAATGAACATGAATGCACATGTTAATATAGTATGTAATGAACATGAATACAAATGTTTAGCACTAGACCCTAAGCTTGAACTTTAGGTGAGCATTATGAAAAAGAGGATAGCATGACAAGAGTGATACCATTAGTTGGAGATTTTCTCTAGTATTTTTGACATGACATAAGCGAAAAATTAGATGTTGACTTGAAAGAAGTGTGATTTTACGAGTACGGTCAATGTGACTCTTAGATGAAAATAGTGAATTGAGGATAAGTCATATAATAAAGAAAAGGCCTAAGATATATATATCTAATATAGTATATAATTATGCGAGACTTTAAGTTTATGATTTATTATGGGCATCTAGATAATATATGTGAGTTGTCAATTTAGAGTAGACTGATATAACTATTCTTTATTACCCTTAAGAGTTGAGTTAATGGGTGTTAGCTATAGATAATAAGGAGCCTCTCATTATAATCCAATCAAGGTGATGAGCAAATTGTAATTGTTGGAGCATAGCTTGATAGGAGCAATGGCCATATAGGTGATAGATCCATTGTTATGCTTTCTCTAGGAGACCAAAGGCAGAGACATCTGATGTTATTATTATAGAAACTCTTCTGGTATGCGATCACCAGGGATATTTGGTTACTATTTTCTTAGTAATTATGATGCATTCTAGTAGTGGGTCTAATTTTTTTCATGGTGTAGTACTAATGGTATATGAAAATGAACACATCATTGTCATGTGCAAATATTAATTACTTAAAGAGTTATTAGTTGTATCATATGCTCATATAATGAGATTTGATATTACATCCATATTTGAGAAATCAACTAGTTTGTTACTATGAACACTTGAGTTAAACCTTGATAAGAAAAATTTTAGTGATGGATCTTTGGTATGACTAATAGGTAGGTGGTGAAATGTATCTCAAGAATTTTAAATGAGGATTGATGATTTCATAATAAGCTCCAAGAGAGTGGACCAATATCAAAATGATAATAAGCTTATAGATAAATAAAGTCCCAACAAGTAACCTCGGGGAAGGCAATGGAGGATTTTAGTAGGAGAGTGCATATGAAAATTCAGTTAGTCCTTTGGATTTTGTCTGATATAACTGGGTTTAAAGTATCATGTCGATGATAAGGTTGGGTTCAAGATGATAGCAATGGGTACTGAGCATAATTATAGTAAGAATTCGCGATGGATTATGATCAGGATGCAATCATATGATAAGGATTTGTGATTAAATGAATTCGAGATAGAAATAATGACTTGTGGATCTTTAAATTTATGAATTATTACTACTTGATGAGTAACGTGATCATATGAAAAGATATAGTATCTATTGAGACACTACTCGAATAGAATTGAAAATAGTTAGAGTAAAAAGTGAATAAAATTAGTAAGATCTAGGTTAGTCCTTAAAAAGACACAAGAACAAAGACGTTCACTCTGATAAAGATGTATCTTCCGAGAGAGTGGAGAATTAAATTCAAATACACGTAGTTCCATCTATTCTTCTTTGATTATAGTGATAATATTATGTATAATTAATCTGGGTTAGAAAACAATTAGGTACTACGAACACCATCTGCTCGAAGCAATCACCGGAGACTAAAAATGTTTGGTCGCCTCGCTGCCCAATGCCTCAACAAGATCTGAATGGCATTCAGTCGAACTACTCAGGCATCACAATCTTTTTCTACTGCACTCAACTATCATATTGATACACCGGACAACAAATCGGACCTTCCTTGGGAGTTTGACAGTACAAACAAGGAAAAGGTGAAGGAGATATTGTCTTTCTATCCATCCAACTATAAACAATCTGCAGTGATTCCTTTATTGGATCTTGCACGGCAGAAAAATGGAGGGTGCTACCTGTTTTGGCAATGAATGAAGTGGCTAAGATTATTGAAGTCACCCCAATTTGTCTATATGAGGTTGCAACTTTCTATACGATGTTCATCATGACAATAGTTGGTAACACCCTTCTGGTTTGTGGCACAACACCTTGTATGATTCGTGGTTTAAGAGGTATCGAAGAAGCTATACTGAAGCACCTGGGAGTAAAGCTTAATGAAGTAACCAAAGATGGCTTATTTCTGTTGGTGAGATGGAACATTGGGTGTTGTGTAAATGCTCCAATGACAACGGTGGCTGACTATTCCAGTGGATCTGAAGGATATGCTTACAATTATTATGAGGATCTCACTCCAAAGAGAGCTATAGAGATTGTTGAGGCATTCAGGAAAGGTGCAAAACAAAAAAAAATCACTGCGTGGAATTCAGAACCCAGGTCATGTCAATTGTGGATCGGAAGGAGGAAACATTATAGTCTTAGGTGTGCCTAAGGCTCCTCCCTGTCGGGATCTAGATGCTGTTGAATAAGTTTCTTGTTGTTCAGTTCTTAATAATGTAAAACAATGAATGGGGAGAGGCATCCGATGTTATATGCAGTAAATCGTCTACTGCTTTAAAGTTTAAAGGTTTTTTTGTGTGTGTGTGTCAGTATGATTACAGGTGAAATTGATTCTTGTTTATTGTATTTGTTAATTCTTACCAAATCCAGTGAAAATGGTTTGTTTTTGGTCATGTTTTGCCTAAAACTAGTTTAGTACAGTATGGTTAGTTTACAATTAGGAAGTTTGAATTTTAAGAAGCCATTGCTTTTCCAATAAGTACCCGCTAATGCAGAAGTGGACTAGGAGCAATGGCAATGTTGTTTGGTGTTTTGGACATGAAAAGAGATTTTCTATTGAATAAATAAATTTGAACTAGAAAAAAATTTAAGAATATGGTGATAAGCACTTTTAGTGATTTTGAGTATGGTAATTAGTACATTAAATTATTTATAAAGAATATGAATGGTGGGTAAACTAGTCAAAAGAATATTGAACAATTTAAAGTATTTGAAATTGACGTTATGAAAGGAATCTAAGAAAGGTGAAGGAATATGACATCTCATATAAATCCTTCATTAAAGTTGAAGTTGATATGGATTTTCACCTTTGAGTTCAAACATTATCATATTATAACTTAAGCTCTTGAGAAGAGTTTATTGTAGGAAAGAAATCTTGACAAGATGTGTGATTATTTTTACATTATGAGTGAGTTGGTTAGTTTAGGTTCATTTCTGGTTATAGCCGATATTACTTATTCAGAACTTTATCGTGATTATGTGAGAAAAGATTTGTCCAAATGGTTATGTTATGATCGAGTGAGTTTTGGTTCGGATTGGATTCATGAGATAGTATGTGGTTTGAAAATTATTTTTGATTGTAAATCTGCGAAAATTTTATTCAAAAGTTTAGTTCTTAGTAGTTGATCTTGAGGTATGATTTTAAGGAGGAGCTTAAAGGGAGAGACGAACACTGACTTTAGAAGATTATAACTCAAGTTGTTGGTAATATTAGTTATTCTTCCTTCTTTTTCTCTTGACCGTTCGAAGATGAACGGTGGGTAAATTGGTATCTTATGTAACGATCCATTAAGTCATTTTGAGATATAAAGTTTTGTATCTTGTAAAAGGTTTATCTCGTAAATTTTTAATGGGTAATTTGGACTATTTGATAACTAAGGTTATTTAGTAGAGGGATAATTTTACATAACTAATGTAATTAGTGGACTAAAGTGGTAATTTATGTAATACCCTATACCATTTATACGATATTTATTAAAAATAATTTAGTAGATTTTATTACTTTTTAACACATAAATAAAATAAAGAGAAGAAAAATAAGGGTTTGGGCGACGTACCTGCGACGTCACATGCCCGACGGAAACCAAAATTTGCTTCAGATAACTCTCCAATTGGCTGGTTTTTGAGTATTGCTAGTATTTAATTATAATATTAATGGGTGGGTAGTGTGAATAGGTTAGTGTAGAAAGAATTGGAAAGTATTAATGATACAGTGATGTCTAGTCGTTCCAAGTTCCAACTATAGGTAAGAGTAGTATTCTGTAATTATATTAATATATTGTTTAATGATGGAACTTGTAGTGGGTGTTAGAATTCATACATACATCTATATAATAATGATATAGGATGAAATTGGTTACGGCAATTCTTCGCTAGCAGCGTCACTGCTTTCAGAGTAGTTTTGCTTAATTTATTATTATGATTATCACTTTATAAATCAAGTTTTGATATATTGAGATAGGTAATTGAATATTAGGTATTTTATAGTATATAAAAATTATTAGATTTATGATATGTAGAGGAACTATAACTTAACTCTAGGCTTTAAATTAAGGAACTTGATTATGGAATTGAGTGAGTTTTTTTTAGTCTACGCCAGACATATTAGTATATGGATGTCTATGGACTGATTTACTTATAAATATTATATATTTGATAGATTTGAAAGGTTTGAGGCATTGAGGAAAGGGAAGGCATTGGTCCGTTAGCTGCTGGACTTTGGTTCTTCTGTTGAGGTAGGTTATGATTTATATATGTTAGAAATACTTTTAATAGTGATTAATATTCATTGAGTTATCATGAAATTTTCTATGTATTTATTTTTGTGATTTGGATGATTGAAATGTGATTGAGATTAATCTGCAATTCCAAGACCATGAAACCCATAATCTTGAATTGGCTTTATCAAAATTATGTCTTGAATAAAGAAGTCTTGATGAAATACTGTTAACGGAGTGAAAAATAATAATAAATAATGATGAAGTAATTATATTTGGATCGCGTGTTACGTTTCGACATGAATATCATGTGTCACATTACTACATGAATGTTATTGAATCGGGAGTCACATTCCGACACAGATATTATTGAATCGGGTGTCACGTTTCGACACGTATATTATGGGATCGGGTGTCATATTCTGACACGATATATATTGGATCGAGTGTCACATTCTAGCATGATAATAATAATGAAAACATATTAAATTAATGATATAACATACTCAATCTCAACTAACTCATTTCCCAAAAAAAGTATGGGTGCAAGTTGGAGTCCTCATGTGTATTCTTGATATTGTTGACATATTATATACATGTTTCATTGTGTTGTCACTTATACTTGTTGTTTATTGCTTGCCACGGGTAAGTGCTATAGTTAATTTCCTGATATTACTTTATGTACATTAGTTTTTATTTGGAGTCGGTCGATGATACCTGCTTAGTACATATGGCTCGTATTGACTCCTCCTTGTATTTTCTTTGTTTTGCTTTTGTGGAGTGCAATGAGTGTTCCATCGAATTCAACTCGCCCTCACCTCTAGTTGATCGTCAGTATATCATATTTCAGGGTGCTATAATCTTCTCGCTCATATTGGATTCTATCAGTTATGGTATGATGTCCTTAGTTTTCAAGCATAAACTATTTTATTTATCTATTTTTGTGTTTCTACTTTTGCACTTAGTATTTGATATCAGATGTCCTTGATGTGATGGCTTTCAAGTTTTGGGGAACGTTATGTAATAGACTTAGTTTTGTTATTTCTTATTTTTATAAATTGAGCTTTCGTATCATTATTGCATTTTATTAGTTGAACGGCTATATAGGTTGGAATTTGTATCGTTGGTTCGGGCACCTAGATGGGTAAGTATGGATGCCAGTTACTACCCGTTTGGGTCGTAACATATATATATATATACCACTATACTATTACTATTATATAGAAAAGGGAATGAGGAACGATCAAGGGTAAAAGAGTAATTTTGCTCACATAAATATCTTCCTAAAAGAATCCGTTTTCTTTTAAGTTCTAACAACATGAATAAACCCAAATAGCCACAAATCGGCTCCAAACACTAAAACTTCCCTCCCTCTTGTTCCAACAATAATGAATCGATCAGAAATCTTCACAATTTCAGGTATGTTTAAATTTTGCTGCAACTTCCTTTGAATTTTCCTCAGACTTCTCTCTCCCAATTTAATTGCTGAAATATATGGATGACTTGATGTAACACCCCTCATTTACAATACTAGTACTATGCAAATGAAAAATGATATGGCTTTTCAAATTAGTGTCAATTTTTAAAAGTGCTTGAATCTCATGTTATAGGGCGATATGTGTGTCTAACGTTTAAGAGAGTTGAATGTATACATGTTTTGTGTCAAATTGAGGAGATCATGGCCTTAAACAAAGTGAGAGAATTGAGGTGTTTGTAGGACTTAAGAAGCTAGTAGGTGAGTCACCTACTTGCTTAGCTTAAATTTGCTAGCTAAACGGAGATGAGGCCCGACGTCGAATTTGTCCAAGTCCGATTATGAATAAAGTCCGTGTTAAGAGTGTAACTTTAGCCCGTGTTTTAGCATCATAAAATGGACTTTATTTTCAGTGCAAGATGAATAATAAAAAGGTCCAAGTACACCACAACCCACTTGGCTAATTGGGCCCAAACTAATTGAGGAGGAGTTTGGAAAATGGGCAGCCAAAGCCCATCAACTTTAAGTCCCATTTAGGCCCAAGTGTGAGGGCGAAGCTGCTGCATCACAAGGTTATTAATATGTGTATTAATATGTGGTGAAAAGTTCAAAATAAAGTCGTCCAAAGAGACTCTTTAAAAGGGCTCAAAAACAACTCCTTAATTCATTTCACTTTAGAACAAATTTTCAGCTTTCCTAAAGACTCTTTTTCTCTCTTTGTTTCACTTCACAAGGTAGCCTACACAATCCTCTAGGGTTCTTGAAAGAAACCTAAACCTTGAAGGCTAAGATAAGTAGAAATATCCATGTATTTATTATACTTATCCCATGACAAACAAGAAGTATATGCTAGTTATGTTTGTGCTGAAATTTTGGACAGCATGTGTCTTAAGGATTGTTGTAAATTTTTCTTGTTATTTAAGATTTTCTCTTCTTGGTTGGATGAACTATTAAGTAAGACTTATGTTTTTAACAAGGTTTAGTTTTTTAGTGATGCAATTTAGCTGTTGCACCACTTTTACAGTCCAAAAAAGTAAGTCCTTATAGGATATCACAATTGTGTTCTCAGTACAAACTTGTGGGCTGATGGATTGTAAGGCTATTGCCTCACATCCTTCATGACTAATTTGGTACTGTTCTAAGATTGTTTTAAGACTATTTTTATGTATATATGTCTTGAGTACAGTTTGGTTAAAGTTAGAGCAAGTTTGGGAGTATCGACGCCAAAATGGGGGAAAGGAACGTACGTTATGCCACCTATTTGTATGTTGTCTAGAATTGTTATGTGTTGTGCTTTGTGGGTTGTTGTAAGACTGCTATGGCACTACAATAGGTTGCAGATGATATGTATATGAGAATGTGTATTAGAAAATATGATTAGGGGCAGAAAGGTTGAAAGAATACGCTCGAGTTATAAATACTCGCTTGCTGCCGTATGTTTGTTTTTATGAGATTTGGGCTGTCAAGATGTATCTATTGACTGCTAATGCTAGTTTTATCACCTACTATATTGTAGATAAATATTTGGAGGAAGGGAAGGTTATCTCGAGGTAATAG
>JAOTQR010079639.1:0-10428 GCA_025774065.1 Solanum ossicruentum
TTCACGTGTTTTGTAATTGGGTCATGTATATACACATACTGTGCAGTATATATGTGTCTAGAGGTCTGTGGATACTAATGGGTAGTGGGTATATGAGAGATATTTAAGTACATGGTTTATTGTATGATTTTGGCACTTGATCAGGTGGCGAGACCACATTATTTTATGTATGATGTGATTATTATGCGGCAGGACTGCAGCGGAGACCTTGTCGGCCCGCATTTATGTATATGTATAAAGAATTATGTATTGTATTGCTGTCTGGAATGATGCTGAGTTTTATTGCAGGTGAGGTTAGCTAATAAAATAGAGGAAACTCTGTCGAAATTACGGCATGTTTCCAGGTCGGATAGATTGGGAGATTCGGATTAGTATGTGTTTAGGTGCCCCTATCGGGCACTGGTCACGACCCTAGGATGGGATGTGACGTAATGTAATTATAATTATTCTAGATTATAGAAATAAATATTATTATTAAATTAAATATTTAATTAAAAGAATTAATTCAACGAAGTTCAAAATTTAGTATCATTTAAATTAAAATGACACAACAAATAATTAAATATTTTTTAATATTTAATTTATATCAAGTGTAAAATCATAATTCAACTTTTAACTTTGATGCTTCCCAATTTTGTAATATATGATTAGCAGAGGCTTCATATCTAAAGGTAGAGAGTCGGTTCATTTAAATGACTTAATAAGCATGTATCTTTTAAAGCTTTCATATTTGAGTTTATTCTTTCGCTCAGTAGTACGTTAGGCCAGAATTCACTTGGGACCAAAAATAATATTCAAGTGATATATATCTACATCCATTGTGGTTGCGATTTTGCTCAGAAGTGAAATCAGTCAATTGTCAATCTAAAGTAGTAGCATCACTCTGATCAACAGCTACAACCCTCCTTTTTCATTTAATATTTTTCTCACATCACCCGGTTATTTCTTAATATCATTAGTACCGTTCAGATAAGCTTCAATGGTATCAACAATTTGTTATCATTTTGATTTCTTTTCAAGATCAAAGGACAACTAACTTCATCATAACCTTGGTGCTTACAATAATTTCAATACAAAGGCAAATTATAATATACAATCTCTTGCAAAACCTCGATCAACTTACCAGATTTTCCATCATCAGACTGCAGCCCTATATGATTTAGAAGTTTATCCATTAGATTGAGTATAACCTTGACCTAGTTGTGTTAGGTCTTGACTTGATTTGAGTCACTTTATCTATAACTATTAGTTTCCCAATGCTATAGACAATAGAGACTTCTTTGCAAACAAATTAAGAGATAGATCAGGTAAGAAAATCTATACAAATGCTAAGTCGTTTCCGCATTAGGATTACATTCAATGGACCATGCAAGTCCCCCTACATTGATGCTTTTCTCCGTAGAGTGAAGATAATTAACTGAGTGAGATAAACCTAGAAGAAAATCTTCATATTGATCAAAACCCAAAAAAAATTTGACTTGGAGCTTGTAAGTCAATTAAACATTTGCCATGATATCTCGGTGTTTTGGCAAAGTTGATGTTAATATATTCAAATCTGGCTTACTATGGGATAATTTGATACAATTCCTGTTCAATCACAAAATCTTGTCTTTCCTCCAATTAAAAATGTGATAGTAGGTTCTCAATGAACAATTTTGACTAGTTTTATGATAGTTTTTGTGTTAACTAAGGGTGTTGGAATTGACAAGGATGGCATCGGTGTTAGAAAACTAAGTACTGTTGAAATTGAACCAAATATAATAAACTCAAGGAAAAGATAACTATTTCCTATCTATTAGCCTTGTAAGTGGATAAAAATGACTAGTAAAATGCCCCAATAATAAGCAACTAACTTGGACTAAGTCTTTTGCTAGAAAATAGGAAAGTTGTCAACTAAAAACTGAGTAAAAAACAGTAAAAAACTAAGCTAGAAGTTAAAAAATGCCAGCTGGTTAACGCTCCTCCTCAGCTTTTTCTTGACGAGCACCAATTCTTTGCGTTAGATCTTCAAGCCTTTCATTTGGTAGAGACTTAGTGAAAATGTCCGCAAGCTGGTTTTCGGATGAGCAATGAACCAACAACACTTCATTGGACTGTTGGACTTCTCTAATAAAATGATATTTGATCTTGATGTGCTTAGTTCGACCATGAAACACTGGGTTTTTGAGATTGAAATCGTTGATCTGTTATCACACATGATCCTGGTAGCTTCAGTTTGTTCATGACCCAACTCCTTCAACATCTTCCTTAGCCAGATAGCTTGGTTTACAGCATGCTGTAGCTATGTACTCAGCTTCTGCTGTTGATTGAGTTGTAGTTTCTTTTTACCTAGAGTTCCAACTAAAACAACTTGTCCCCTAGCAAAATAAATATCCAGAAGTGCTTCTGGAATAATCAGTGCCGCCACCCCAATCACTGTCAAAGTAACTAAACACAGATTCATAGTCACTCCAGTAGATGTTGGGAAAAAAATTCCAAACTTATTGGTTCCTTTGATATACCTTAGCACTCTTTTAGCCACTGCGAAGTGTGTGTGTCTCGGAGAATGCATGAACCTCGAGAGCAAACTTACAACAAACAGAATGTCAGGTCTGCTTGCGGTTAAATATAGAAGGCTGCCAATGAAGCTTCTACACATACTATCATCCACTTTTTCAGAATCCTTATCCTTGCCAAGCTTCACACCAGTAGATATTGGAGTACTCACAGGTTTACAATCTTGCATTTTGAACCTATTTAGAATATCTGAAATATATTTCTACTAGCATATAAATATTCCATCGCTGGACTGCAAGACTTCCAAGCCAAGGCAGTACTTCATGACTCCAAGATCAGTCATTTCAAAGACTTTCTCAATTTCATTTTTGAACCTTTGGATTAGTTCCATTTTGCTTCCTCTAACAAGAATGTTATCCACATAAATTGAGACAATCAAGGACTCACTATCCATGAGTTTCACATATAGGGTAGCTGCACTTTGGCTTCTACTAAAGCCAAGTTGGATGAGATGATTGTCTATCCTTTCGTACCATGCCCTAGGGCCTTGTTTTAGGCAATACAAAGCCTTCGCTATGAGATAAACTTGATCCTCCTTTCCAGTAATTGAGAAACAATCAAGTTGCTCTACATGAATCTCTTCTGAAAGCAAACCATTCAAAAAGCTGATTTAACATCAATGTGATGAATCTACCAGGAACCACAAGATGCAAATGCAAGAATATGCTTAATTGTGTCATTCCTTGCTACTGGAGCAAACATTTCCTAGTAATCCACACCATGTTGTTGTGCGTATCCCTTCACCACCAATCTAGCCTTATACATGCAAACTGAGCCATCAGGATTGAGTTTTGTTTTGAAAATCTATTTTACACCAATCACCTTGCGATTTCTAGGCCTATCAACAAGCTGTCAGGTTCCATTCTTCTCGATCATATCTATTTCTGCTTGCATAGCTCTCCTCCATGCCTAAGAATCTTGTGCTTCAACATAGCTTGTTGGTACAAAGACAACCAAGTTGCACCACTGGTAGACATCTTTTAAGGATCGAGTGTCCCGCACTGGTATGTCATCTACTAGTTCATCTTCCACAAGTTGAGGCTGCTCTTTTAAATCAGAAAAATGGGTCTTCTGATTTTTCCAATCCCAAGTAGCTGCTTCATCAAACTTCACTTCTTGGCTTAGAATTAGTTTTTCTGCTTTAAACAGAAAATCCTGTATCCTTTGGATGAACTATAGCCCATAAATATGCCTTACTGAGCCCTATTGTCCAACTTACTCCTCTTTGATTCTGGAACTTGATAATAACATATACACCCAAAGATTCTGAGATGGTATACTGATGGTTTGTTCCCACACCATGCTTTATATGGAGTCATATCCTGCAAGGCCTTACTAGGTAATTTTTTCAGAAAATATACTGAGGTGTTGATTGCCTCCGCCCAAAACTAGTTTGGAATCTCTTTTTCAAGCAAAAGACACCTGGACATCTCCATTACTGTCCTGTTCTTCCTTCCAGACATGCCATTTTGTTGTGGAATGTAAGTTAATATCAATTGACGTTCAATACCTATGCTATTACAAAACTCCACAAACTGAGAAGAAGTATATTTTCCTCCATTATCAGACCTCAAAGATTTAATACTGAGATTACATTGATTCTCCACTAAAGCTTTAAATTGTTTAAAAACATTGAAGGCTTCACTCTTGAGTCTAATGAAATAAACCCAACACATTCTGGTGTAATCATCAATAAAGAGGAGAAAATATTTATTACCACTCAAGCAATTTGTTTTCATTGGGCCGCAAACATCTATATGAATGAACTGAAGTTTCTGGTTAGTTCTCTATACTTGATCTGATTGAAATGGCAATTTTGTTTGCTTCCCTTGCTGGTAGGTTTCACAAACTTGATCATTAGAAAGAATTTCAAGCATATTTTCCACTGGATCCTTCTTTTTAATCTTTGTGATGCTTCTTAGATTGAAGTGACCAAACCTTTTATGCCATAGGTTTGTACATTTTTGTGAAGTACTGGTATAAGCTTGCTCAATCATTTTCTCCCAATCAAATGAAAAAAACCTGTTGCTCATCTTGACACAAAATAGTTCTACTCCAGAAGAGTTAGAAACAACACATCCACGATTCTTAAAATGCAGAGAATAATTTTTTTCAAGCATTTGTCCAACATTCAATAAATTATGATTCATATCAGGTATGTACAGAACATCAAGAATAACTCTGATACCTGATGTTGCAGAGATAGACACTGTACCTATGCCTTTGACATCTACAGCCTCACCATATCCAACTTTTACCTTGGATTTGTAAGTATCATCAAGGAATTTGAACATTTCAGTATCATTGCACACGTGATGTGTGCAACCACTATCAATAAGCCACGAAACAGAGGATCCATTGGTTGAAAAGTATGAAACTGTAAAGAGTTGCTCCTCATGTGCATCTAAAGCTTATGTTATTTGAGCTTGCAAAGCTCTAGAGGCCTTTGTTCTGGATCTGCAAACCTTAGATACGTGACCCGTCTGCTTACAGTTGTTGCATACAACATCGATTCTCCACTAGCAATATTTCTCCAGATGTGTAGTCTTCTTGCAGTGCTTGCAGGGAGGAAACTTTTGCTTAAAATCTCCATTATTGTTTACACCATCATGCTTGCCCCTATTCTTTTGTTTGAACTTTACTTTCCTTTACACAAATTTTGCTTTTGTACAGAGAAAGCACCTTTAGTAAACTTGTCTCGTTTCATAGTCCTTCTTTGCTCTTGATCTTGAAGAGCACTTATTAATTCACCTCATGAGAGTTTGCTCAAGTCATTGGATTCTTCAAGAGAGGAAATCTTAGATTCAAACCTCTCAGGAAGAGTCACAAGAACTTTCTCCACAATCCTGTTGTCTGTAAGTTCTTCACCAAGAAGTCTAATATTATTAACAATTAAGGAAATTCGATCAACATACTTATTGATTATTTCATCCTCCTGCATATTCAGGGACTCAAACTCTCCTTTTAGGTTAAACACTTGTATTTGACGTGTTCTATTGATGCCTTGGTATTCTTCTTTCAACCTGTCCCAAGCCTCTTTTGCTATTTTACAAGCCATGATTCTATAGAACACAAAATCTGCTAGTGTATTTTGTATAAGCGACTTGTCTTTAGATTTCTTTGTCTTCTCTTCACTATTGGATTTGATCTGAGCCATAGTAGGATTTGCTGGAAGAGCAGCAATTACTTTATCTTCCATCACAGTTTCCCAACGATTATAGGCTTCTAGAAAAGCTTGCATTTTGACGGACCAAAAATTTGATAGTTTTTCACTAGTGAAAGTGAATGGTGGATTTAAATGTAGACTGTTGGATGCCATTTGTGTTGTAGGTTGAAAATTTTTGGTCCCGTAAGATTAACTAGAGGCTCTAATACCACAGTTAGAAAACTAAGTACCGTTGAAATTGAAACAAATATAAAAAAAACTCAAAGAATATGTTAAAATTCCAGCATATCATTAACAAGGAGAACATCTGAATTTATACAAGGAAAAGATCAGTATTTTCTATCTATTAGCCACTTACAAAATGGATAAAACTGACTAGTAAAATGTCCCACTAATCAGCCATAAAGGGCCACTAATAAGGAACTGACTTTGACTAAATCTTTTGCTACAAAATAGGAAAGTTGTCAACTAAAATCTGAGTAAAAACAGTAAAAAAACTAATCTGGAAGTTAAAAAATGCCAACTGGCTAACAATGTGCTGGTTTGGAATGGTGACGTTGGATAAAAAACCTTAAGAGGAGTTTCTTCAATCACCAGAGAAATATGAACTATGAATGGGTTAAGACACCAAGCGTTGCCAATCTATGGGTTTAGGTATTAAATCAAACCTTTTGTATTTTGGATGGGATACATGAAATGCATATGTATTTGTAGGGAGTAATTTACTTATAAGAAAGCGTTTCACACATGTTTCATGCCTTCAATTATGTTTTCTCAATTCATACTATCAAATATTCATCTTAGTGTTCTTCTTCATCTAAAATTTTGTATCCTAGATATATATTTTCCAACAATCTAAAACTAGTATTCTACTAAGACATCATATTCGGATGCAGAAATTGAAGTCATAGAAAATTCAAACAAAATTGGATATAGAAAAACAAAATTGGATTTTCATGAACCAGTGAAGGAAGTAAATTTTATATTAAAATATAAATTTATATTTTCTTTCAACTTTGAGTGTTGAACCAACAAGGAAATCAGCTTGAAATTTAAAGTGATCAAAATCAGAGAAGCTGATCAGGAAGAAAGTGTCTCATCCTCAAAAATCAGGTTTTTATTTTTATTAACCCTACTTATTACTTATTTATTTATAAAAATTTTATCCTTTGTGACTTTTGTGAAATTTATTTTCATAAATATTAGGATAAATGATACACTTGTGATAATCTTTAAATGCTTGATATTTTTAAGAATATTATTTGTTTTATGTGATTCATTGATTCATTATTACTGCATAAAGATTATATATGAAGTTTATACTTAAAAGTTGTTATAAGTGAATTGAAATCTAGGAACATGAGTTAGTGAATTGAATTTTCTATTTATGTGATACGAAAAAACACTTGATATGTTCAAAATGTCGTGAAGTTTGACATGTAATCAAAATGCAACATTAGAATTAAATGTATCTAGTATATATTTGTAACACATAAACTATTTGAGATAGTGTGCCTTAACTTTTCAATTCTTTATGAATATTGTGATATTGTCTGATAGTTTGCCGATACATTCATCATAAAAATATTATTTAAAAATCATAATAGGAACTAGAAGGTTTTAATTTTCACATTTTAATGAAGGATCTTGGAGAAATTGGTATCATGTTGGGTATCAAAAATATAAAGAGGACAATACACTATTTGATCCTAGATTGAGTCAACTAATTATGATGAAAGAATTATGACTTAACTTGTGTATAAACAAACACTATTGTAAGGGCTAGTAGTTGAGTTCTTTATTTTCTTTAGAGAACTTAAAATTTGAGATATTGTAACTTACATATCTTATATAAAGATATGTTTTGGTGACAATTAGACATCGAATATATGAGAAAAACAAATTTACCATATGACGGATATTTATCTTGAGAGGAGATACAATATCTTGAAATCAAGAAATAAACTTTCATTAGTGAAACCAAGGATAGGAATTGAGTGGTGGAGAGATTTCAGTCTTTTAGAAATACATTGATTTCACAAAATATGAGCTCAATTTTGTGATAGCCAAGCGATTCTAACTTGAGCATGTAAAGATTATATATGGGGATGTCAAAATGCATAAGTTATTGACATGATTATGTGAGAGTTATTTCAAGATGGAATAATTTTCTATCACATTGGTGTAGTCAGAGAACTTGACAATCTATTTACCAAATTTCATTAAGAAAAAGAAGTTATCAAATAAAACTTCAAGTTTAATTATATTAAAACTCCATGTTTAGGTCCACCAATAATGGCAATCCTGCTATGAGTTCAAAGGGTAACAACAAGTTATTGATATGTGGATGTTTCAGCATTAAATTGATAGATATACTAGCACTTGTCAAAAATAGATTAGAGGATTGAGTTCTAATACTCTTAATGAGGTTCAGTTCAAGGAACAAGTGTCTCAAATATGACAAAGCCCTACAAGAACATCACCCATATATATGAACATAGAAGCGGTGCCGCTTTAATTGGGAGTTGGAGTTACTTTCACAAATGTTCATGAAATTTGGATAGAACATGCCCATTAAAGTGCTAAGCATGTTTAAGAGGAGAGGAGACAGAGAATGTTTATGTGTGTAATGCACTGATGTTATCATAAGTAATAACATCTTCAAAGCTATAACTCTACATGGGATTTTGATTTCGTCTTATGACATATACTAAGATAATGTGTCATGACCCAAGCCTAGGTCCCAGAAATAACACGGCGCAAGGGTAACCCGAGGGGACCCCAAGCAAGCCTCTTAGGACATCATTACACATCCTTGGTCGCGAAGGCAATAAAACAAACATCAAGAGATAATAAATTGGGACAACTGGGGTTAAGGGAACACTTTCATATCATAGACATCAAGAACAATAGAGCCAAGGCTCATAACATAGATACATAACATGTCCAACAACACCTCTACTACATAGATAAGAGCGGGGACCACGACAAGCAACCGGGGTCACCCTTATAGTCAATACATAAACAAAAAAAGATAGTCTTAGTACATAACAAGAGATCATAAGTGATGTCCCTGGAATGGAGGACTCACCATCAAGCTTGAGAGATAATCGTACTATCCACGTGGATGGGGAGGATGGTCAAGTGGTGCTCCGGTTCCTACATGGTGACATCATGTAGGCGTAGAGTATGTGTTAGTATATTTGAATATACTAAGTATATAGATGCAATGCAACAATAGATAGACATCATAGGCAAAATGCATAATAATACTCAACAGATAGAATAATAGCAAGATGGCATGTATGAATGATGCTTGAAGTAAAATCATGCTTATATAGAACATAATACATGTGTAATGAGTGACCATTCTTAGTGCAATACAAGGCCTGCCACCTCTTGGAGAGGCGCATGAGGTTCAAGCCCTTTCATGAGGTTGCTGGAGTACAAACCCCCAGTAAGGTTGATGGAGTACAAACCCCCCAACAAGGTTAATGGGTACAAACCTCCAACAATGTTGCACAGGCCTGCCACCTTCCAAGCGAGGCGATCGAGGTACAAACCCCTCAACAAGGTTACCCGGGCTTACAACCTCCTGAATGAGGCTTGGTCATCCCCAACACTATAGAGATAATATCATATACATACGTTCCTTTCATCATCATATAATTATCATATATAAACCTTCCATTCATCATTATAAAGTCATTCAACTCATAAGACATGCATTGGACCTTCAATTCCTCAAGAATCCATAACCGGACATTTTATCAAACACTTAGCGTGTGTGTAGTGCTAGTGTAAAACCATGCAACTCAAGAGTTTTATCATTCTAGAAAATCCAATGTAAAACAATCAATAGATACTTGGTAACACCCTCAAGCAATATAAACCCTTCATCGAATCTCACAATAGATCTTAGATTCATAGCCCAAAACATAGTAAAACAGTCACAATTTCATAAAATCCAACATAGTGTGCAGTGAATTTTATAATGCCTAAGGCCCATGAATAAATCAACTTTAAATCATACATTTAGAGTAAAAGGAAGCTTGGATATCATGGATGAAAGGAACCCATGAAAGAAACCCACATACCTTAGCCTCGGAGATGAACTTGATGAAGATTAGAGATGGAGAGTTGAAGCTTAAATGAGAACCTTAAGATCTGGATGAGTTTTAAGACTTGAATTTAGGAGTAAAATATTTGTCTAAGTGTTTGATTGAGTATTGTGGAATGTCTTGAATGATATGAGGGTGAAATAAGGCTAAGTATAGGTATTTTCATGCATGGAAACACTTAGGCCCAAGACTCAAAAGTCTTGACCAAAGTCAAAAACTGGCAACAAAAAGAACTGAGGCGAGCCTTTGGCGCGTCGCGCCAGGGGCGACCTCTTTGGAAATTGCTTTTTGCGATTTCCAAATTTTGATACGGTTGCTCTTAAATTGGGTTTAGACCCATTTTCCACTCAATTTGACCCTCTGAACAAGAATATGAAGTCAAATTTCTGATATCACACACGAATTTTTAGATATATAGAAATTACGATTATGGGCACTTCTGAGGTACATTTTTGGACACTTTTTGGGGTCATTTCAACATCTCCCCTGTCACACCCGTCCCTGGGGCCGTGACTGGTGTCCGATAGGGACACGTAATCACCTAATAGGTCGAATTCCTTTCCACTCTTATCCTAGGATTCTACC
>JAOTQR010079640.1:0-10424 GCA_025774065.1 Solanum ossicruentum
CCGAGGCTACAGTTACTGTAGCACTCGAGTGCTACTTCAAAATTTTCCCCTCAATTCGTCTCCCTTCGGTTAAATTTTCGCTCAACCATAGTTATATGCATATATTAGATGTCCTAAGGTACATACACATGTATATATATTAATAGTTATGACATACCAAAATTAATCAATCCCCTTATAAACTCAAAACTCCAATTTATAAATCAACAACTTAACTAAAATATAAGAACACCAAGATTAAAGACTTACTTGTTATCTCCTTCCTTCTTCCTCTTTTTCTTCTCCTCTTTCCCCTCTTTCACTTCTAGTTTTTTTTTCTCTAAGTGTTGAAAGAACAAGATATGTTCTTAATTGAAACAAGAGGGTATATATAGAGTTACAACTTTCCAAAATTGCATCATAAGGGCTCCATCTTCGCCTATTGATCAATTAGGTCCCAAACTTTTCTATTTTCATCCAATTGATGACTTCCGACTCAAGCTTAATAATACACACCAAAATCACTTGATAATCTAATCATGCACCAAAAATATACTTAAGTTCCAATCACACGACATCCACAACAACATTTCCCAATTGTATAGTTATCCTTAATATAAAGAATTATGGGGTCTAACAATTTTGTTGTGAGTCAAACATGTCTAGTGTTTTCGCAACACCTTTTCATCGCATGGAAGTTTGAAGATGATTCTGTTGTTGCTTTGTTCAGATCCAAGTCATAATTTTTTCTTTTTAATCTTCTTTGGAGGGGTGACAAAAGCTAAACAACCTGAAGTCCTTTAGGAATTGCACTTCTTTGTGATGTTGAAGCTGAGAGTCATAATCATCTATTCGTCCGTTGTGTGTTCTCAGCCTATGTGTTGAAAAAAGTCCTAAACTGGCAAAGTATCTGTATATTACAAATTCAAATCAAACTAAGCATAAAATTTGATATCTTTTATTTGAAAATTCCTTAATGGATTGTTTATTTTGCAGGTAAATAAAGGGAAAAGATAAAAAGAAGACGGCAAAAATGAATCAGGAAGAAATACTAAAGAAAAAGGTCCCGAATTTGAACAAAGCTCACAGTCCATTGAAGAATGTGAATTTTGATATGCAATACTGATCAAGTAAATACACATTTACTCAACTTTTTTTGCTTATGCCTTTTATTTATGCCTGATATCTGATTATATTTAAGAGGTAAGTCAAATCTGAAGTAGTCAAGTAGTAGACTCCAAGAGACTAGTGAAGGATACCAGGGAAAGAACCCTCCATCTCTAATCATGAGGTTGGAAGAAAGTAAAAGTTAGAAAAATCATATTTGAAAGGTTGTTAGCAAAAGAGCTCCTGAGAGTGATCTTTACCATATCAAAAAAGAAAGAAACATAGTTGACTCTAAAGAGATATTCCAAAGTTTTATGTTCATTTTAAACTTGGAGTTCAAGTCAAAATGGATAAAACAAAATTCAAAGTTGTTGAAGACATAATTAAATAAATAAAAGTATGCCCCCTATTAAAAACTTAAGTTTTTAGATGAGTTGATCACATAATTTAACATGGTATCATCAGAAATAGAGTCTAAATTCACCCTTTATCTCAACCAATCCTCAGGAAAAAAGATTCACATGTTTGGTCCATGAAATAGAAAACATATATGTCATGAAGTGGCATGTTGAAACATAATTAAATAAAAATGAGTCCTCTCTCACATCTTAAACTTTTAAGAAGTTGATCACACAATTTAACAAAAGATTCAAATGTTATAGAGCAAGAAAAAACCACCTGAATCACATTAAAGATAAAATAAAATTTCTGATATTGTTAAATTTTGTTAGATCTTTTAACTCAAGGATATCCATTTTTATGTTATGGCTTCTCCAGATTTTTGGCCAATACTCGGTCTTACCAATTTATCATGTAATAGAGCTAGCAAATTTGCTTTGTACTCTTTGCATCTTCTTGATGCCCAGTAACAAAGCAACTTGCTTCATTTTCTAAAACAAAAATCCAACCTTATTACTTTTACAGGAAACCCTGAAATTCAATCGTTTGATATATTTATTTTATTATTTCAGGTCATAAAATTTAATGTTAGAAATTTTGTCCTGTGGAGTATTCCAATATGACATACAATGGATGAATTTCTTTGAAGGTGTTATTTTATTAGATTGGTTATATAATGATATTAGGTATATCACTCAAATAGCATAAGTTTATTTTCTAAGTTGTGATACTATAGTATTTGGATGAATACTTCCTTTGTTTGTTTAGATTTTATGAGATATATTTTATTTTATGAATTAATATTATATATAAGTTAGCATTTGACAAACTTTGTTGCCTATAATAGGGTACCTTTTCCTATCAATTTTGTTGGATTTATTAGTTATATACTTATCATCAAAAGTGTGAACTACATAGTTTATGAATAAATTTAGTCATTGTTAATGATGGCTATGTCATCACTCATTAAAGAGTGCAACTTTTAGCGTCAAATTAAGTTGATGTACCAGCAAAAAAAATTGGAAGTTATATAAGAGAAATTAGATGTTGTTGCAAGGATAATCTAGCCTTTATAATTGCCACCAAAGTATTGTCTTTAAAAATATGATTTTTTACGGCAATTTTATTGAAGTTACCGGCTATAGAAATGGACATTACAAGAGCATAAGTTCAAATATGATTTAACAACTATCTTAATTGCAGCTAAAACTAATGCATTTTAGTGTCAATTTAGTTAATTTATCTTCTATAAAAATGGATGCTACATGAACATAACTAATTTTTGGACTTTATTTTGCCGTCATTTTAATTGTTGCAATCAATTGCCACTAAAATAAATTTGTTTTAGCGGCAATTTAATTAAATATACAAGTTATAAATATGGGCACTAAATGAAAACCTTTAACTACGTTGGATTGGATTTAGCAACAATCTTAATTGCCACAATCAATTGCAGCAAAATCAACTATGTATTAGCGGCAATTGAGCCTCGCTTTACCAGCATTTTACCATAATGGCCGCGAAAGACTTTGCCAACCCTCGATACAATGATCAAAGTTCATTGGCTGGTAAAGGCTATAACGGCCATTATTATGGCCGCTTATGTAAGTTTGTTGCCACTAAATCCTCTTGTTGTTGTAGTAAGATTATAGTTTATCTGGTCTTTTGTGTATCTATGTTGAGGAGATGTGTTGGTGATCCAAGTGCTATAGAACTCTTTGAGGTTGTGGATGTTGTGAAGGATGAGTTAACCTATGTGGGGGTCCAGGTGGAGATATTGGATGGACATGTTGAAAGATTGAGAAACAAAGATGTAGCACCCGTCAAGGGTCTATAAAGCAATCGACAAGTCAAAAGCATCACTCGGGAAGCTGGAGTAGACATGAAGACGCGATACCCATACCTCTTTCACTCTATTCAAGCTTAAGATATCAAACTAAGTCCCTTCTATAATTTCAATCTTAAGTTTCAATCCTCATGTCACTTTGCATGCATTCATGTTCATGGTAACAAGTTTATAATGTTTTTTGACATTCATGGTGAGATTTTCGAAAATGATATTTAAATGTAATTGTTGCATTCATGTCGGGCTAAAATCTTCATGATTAATTCTCTTATACATGTTTCTTTGACATTCAGGAATGAATGTTCCCAAGGGGGAGATATTGAAACGCCTCGAAAATGTGCCTCGGAAATGCCATAATTATAATTTTCGTATATCTCAAAATTTGTGCGTGATATCAAACATTCGACTTCATATTACTGATCAGGGGTAAAATTTAGTGGGAAATGGGTATAATCCAGATTTTGGAGGACCCATAGTGAAAAATAATTTTTGCCAAATTTTTAATTCTAGTAGGCATCTACAATGCCTCCGCGAAACGAACCCATTACGGAGGTGTGTTTGCGCTTCCTTAAATTTTTCCTATTCGGCCATAAAATGTTGGGGTCTTGGCCTCATGTCCTCTTATGCATAAAAATACCTATACTTAGCCATTTTTCAACTATATACTACTCAAGATACTCTCAAAAGTCTCTCTAACACTTAACCAAATATTTAATCCAAATTCAAGTGTCCCAAGCATAATTCAGGATCTCAAGAATTCCATTCAAGCTTCAAGTCTACGTAAAGAAAACCCAAGTTAGAGGTATGTGGGTTCTATCCATTGGCTCCTTTCACCCATGGAATCCAACCTTCCTATTTTATGAAAATTGCATAATTTCAAGTTGTATTCTTTATGGGTAGCTATTATTATAAAATATGAGCATGAAATATGTTGGATTTTTATCAAATATTATTGATTATGCATGAAGCTTATACTATGAATTAATCTTATCTATTGAGACTATACATGATTCAAGCTATGAGATCTATGAACTATTGTGAAGTTTTGATATGATTTACATGTTACCCATGATGGGGTTTTACCATGATGTTGGTGGGATAATTTACATGACTTTGATATGCACTGATTTCACTATTTTATGGTCCATAGTCTTGCATTTTGCATGATTTGAACATGTATTCATATGTGCCCACCAAGTGTTTAACAAAACGTCAAGTCAAGAGTTCTCATGAAATTGATGATCTATTGTATAATTTATAAGTCACGTGACTTCACAATGATTAAGGGATTCCAAGCATGTATTAAATTCATGTAAAGTACCTATGGCGTTGCATGTGAATTGTTGGGCTCCTATGTTTTGTTATGTTCTTGGGAAAATATGAAGTCCTTTCTTGATACTCGAATGTGATGATTTGATGAGCTATTTGCATGACTCCTACCGAAAAGATTATATTGTATGGTATGTACATCTTATAAGACCTACCAAAAAGGTCATGTCGTAAGGTAGAATAACTCATGGCTCCAACGAAAAGATTATATCATAAGGTAAAGGCATCTTATGACACCTACCGAAAAGATTACAATTCACGGCTCCTACCAAAAAGATTATATCGTAAGGTGAGGATGCTTTATAATACTACCGAAAAGGCCATGCCATAAGGTTGAACAATTCACAGCTCCTACCCAAAAGATTATATTGTAAAGTAGGGGATGTCTTATACTACCTATTAAAAAGACTATGTCATGAGGTAGGGATATTGGTAACACTCTTCGAAAAGGTTATACCATAAGGTGAGTGGGTGGCTATTTGGCTCATCTCATACATGTTGTGTAAAGTTCGAGTGTATGTGTGTGTGTGTGTGTGTGTGTGTGTATATATATATATTCCTTGATTATGATTAAGCATCTTGTTATTATGACATATGACTCTTGTTGTATTGCATCCCACATACTTAGTACATTCAAATGTACTAACGCATACTTTATGCCTACATGATATTACAATATAGGGACAGGAGCACCTTTCGATCATCATCCATGTGGCTAGTTCAGTAGTTTGAAGTTAAGCTTTGGTGAGCCCTCAAGTACAAGGACGCTATCTATGTTACTCTTTCCATTTGCTATTTCTTTATGTTGAACACTTGATACTATAAGGGTGAGCCCATAAAATATCTTGGCCCTCGCTCCATTCTATGTTAGAAGTGTTGTTGGATATTAAGATGTAAATTATGCTATGAGTTTGACTCTTGAAATGTTTATGACTATTAAAGACTTCCCTTAGTCCCGTTTCTCCTATTTATATCTCATGTTGTTGTTATTTTGCTTCCGTGACCAAGGATGTGGTTTTGATATGCTAAGAGGCTTGTTTGGGATTCCTTTGGGTTCTCCATTTTTCATGTCACGTCTAGGCCCTAGGCTTGGACCGTGACAATGTATATGCTCAAACAACAGATCTCCCTCAAAAAATTGCACACTAAATTGTATTCCAGCCTCACGTAATGTATCCCTAACAATTTGAGCAACCTCCTCACCATGTGAAGCCAAAGTTGTGTCCTACTACCATTAGGATGGAAGATTGTATAATTTAAAAGCCCCTCTCGATATCGCAATACTAGTACCAGTAGAATGAACAAAGTCTGGTGCAACATCAACCTCTAATGCAGGCCTACCTATAAACAATCATCTATATCACATGTACCACTATCTATATCCTACCTCACTGGTATCACCATCCACCTCAACCACCAAACTCTGATGTCGATTGCCCCAATCAAGAATATGTTTATCCAGCATCTAACAAACCATTGGTCCAAGCCTCTTACGTTGATCATGAACATGGTGGTCAATTCCCTAACTAGGCATAATAGGTATGTGATGGGGACGATCAAACTGACGCATTACTCTATTAGGCGCGTGCACCTCAACAATCTCTAAGCAAAAGATAGGCATGTCGCCATCCATAAAAGCTCTTCAATCGTGTAGCATCGAGGTAGTGTATGTAAAATTTTAGCATATAGTGTCCATTGAAACTATATTGTAACAACTAGAAACATAAAGCTAAAACTATAAAAAAAATTAACAATTAAATATAAAGCATACCTGATCCTTCATCATGCTGTCTAGCTGATCTTTGATTGGAATAAGAGAGTGATGTGGCTTAGTATTTCGATCAATCCCTCATGTCCAACGTATAGCGTATGGAAGCAATACATCATCATCATGAGTTGGGGAGACTTATGGTTGTACAGGTAAGATTCTCTCCCAACACCACACCTTATTGTGACAAATAAAATAATTTAGTTTTCATCATTAATAATAAAAATATGTCATTTTTCACATACCTCAACTAATTTATCAAGTGTTCTTATTCAACATTTCAAAATAGAGTATGTATAAATTTAAATTGAAGGTGTATTTTATTTGAATATCAATAGCAGTTTAAAATTTTAAAAAAATTATTTTAAAACTTTAGTTAAGATAACTTTTTTAATATTTAAATGTATTTTAAAAAACTTAAGTTACCTGAAGAAGAAGAATAAATCCATAAATGTCAATTTCCTCATCGATAGATGCCTGACATAATGCGCAGTATAAATAGGCCAAAATTGCTATGCCCCAACTATACTTACTCACATCCTATATGGGATCTAGAAAGCCAAACATTGCAAGCTAATAAGGTTTCCTGATGTATTCGGAAATAAGATGCCCCCCAATATAAGAAGTAGGTAAAGTCTAGCTATTTTCTCAATCCTCTCCACTGGAATAGTATTTCCTATCAGGTCTACCTGCAACAGATCTCATAATTTTTTAGTCATGCTATGTTTCCTCACCCAGCTCGCACCATCCATATCGGTAAGAGCTATAGTGTATCCTGTGAGTGTTTCTAATAAAGTATGCCATGGTTGACTCCTTTGTGCAGTATCTTGCAAGCTCACAACATCACCATCGATGCGCAAGACAAACATGACCTATACATCTTGCAATGTAATCGTGACTTCACCAAACGGTAAATGAAAGCAATGAGTCTCTGCAAGCCAATGCTCAACCATGGTCGTAATAAGGGAACGATCATACTGCATCCTAACTATGCAAATTACATTATACAGGCTAGAACTATATAGGATCTCTTCAATATGCTCATGAGGTGTCACGACCCAAAACGGGGTCATGACTAGAAGACTACTTAATTCCAAGCCCAACAATATAAGTACACTAAAAGAATGCAAACACAATAGATAAACACATGAAAATCATATCCCAGAACCTGGTGTCACGAGTATAAAGAACATCTAATAAAAAAACTAGTGAAATAAGTGTCCCTCTATTTTCAAACAAAACTAGAAACCTAATAACTAAGATAGAATCCAATGGAAACTCGAAGCTCTGAGTCTCACCACTAGGTCTGGTAGGAATAGAGTGCATAAGCAAATCAACTACCACGTTGATAATCTTGACGAGAATCTATGAAGGAGAAATAAGTAGGGGTGAGTACACATAATATGTAGCCAGTAGGTTTAACCGATTGCAAATCAGAAATTGAATAAATTATGAAATAATCTAGGAACGCTTCTACCTGTAACAGAAAAACCAGTCTGGCATCGGTGCTGCCAATTTTTATAGAACAACACAAATAAAGTAAGTATATAGTCTTAAATAAGCTAATCTAGACAACCACAAGTAGTATGATGAGATGGTATGAAATATAATGCAAGATGGCATCAAGAGCTTCGCACAGCCTATTGTATACACCCGCATCAAGCTAAGCCTCTATCGACTAAGGAGACCCATAGGGACCTCACAGGCCATATACCTCAATCATAGTATATCAACTACCTTGCCACCCAAGTGCTCATGATTAAGGACTCATGCTAATAATCTCAATGTATCAACCACCTTGCCGCCCAAGTGCTCGTGGTCAAGGACTCATGATATGAATTACCATCCACAACTTCTCAAAATGTCATGACATGTAGTATGAGGATGCATGCAATCATGATGCAATTATGGAAGCAATATTCCTCTCAATAGGTACAATACATATCAAAGTTCTCAATTTAGGATTCACATGCTCTCGAAGCAACACATAGACAATCAAAGCCCTCGCAATAGCACCACAATAAAATTTATCAACCCAACACATGATACGATCCCATCCCATAGATTTCAACATAAGGATAGTCAATAACTCAAACCCAATCTCAAAGAAGGATAACCAAACCTACCTCAACGTCATAACCACACTCGAACACTTCTAACAAATAGACGAATCTTGAATCCAACTCCCGAAATGATAATTCTCAATCAAGAATGAAATATACACATCACAAGGAGTCCAATGACACTCATATTATCATATGACCTAACATAGACCCATAAAATCACCTAAATATATAGTAAATTCCCAAATTTTCAAGCCTAGGGTTAGGTCCTAATTTTTCTACATACCATAAATTTAATGATATTCTATCATTCATTTTACCCACTATTTAATTGCATATGATAATTTTATCAACTCGAATCATAATGTATAAAAAGATTTGAGAAAAATAGTACGTGAATGAGACCCTCGCAATGACCACGACCTAGTCACCTACGACATCAATTCTAAACTTCTCTATAATTTATAATTGCTTATTCATTGTGATGCCTAGTAACTACATCATTAATTGACAAAGTTGGACAATAATTGTGGGCCACAACTTGTCCCCTTCTTCCTTACAATGATGCAACAAAGTTTATCCATTTATATTATTTTATTAAATCCAATCACCCATCCACTTAACAAGCACAATATTACTACTTAACATCATATCTATCTATATTAAGGAGGGTTTTTTAGCAGTAACCATAGGTTGAAAGCTTTACCTGAAGAAAATTTTGGAGATCGGCTCCACGCCCTTTGCCGCACAGTGAGTTTCTGTCACTTTTTCCTCTTTTCTCTTATTTCTCTAAATTGACTTGGTATTAAAAAGTGATAAACCCACTAACTTATTCTAATAAATAGGTTGTTGTACTTAATAACTTAATTCTTTGGTCCACAAATTAATCAAATTATCTAAATTTACCCATAAGTTAAATATTGTAATATCAAATAGTGCAAAATACTCATTTTAAATTCACGAGAAGGATATTTCTAGAAAACGGGAGGACTAATTTTTAAAATAATCTTGTGGGTCATTACATGAGGTTGGTGACGAAGTAAATTCTAGGCATCATTTGTGTGCACTATCTTCATAAGACTATTAAATGTTATCTCACATTTCCATAATAATTCTAGCTTATGTTTATCCTAAGAGAGGAGAAGTTTACAATCAACTGGCCTAGGATTCACAAGACGCTCCATTATATACTGTAAAAACAGATCATATTAATTTCTAATAATACTTATTAAGTATTTACTTTAATTTAACTAATGCACATTCATTCTCCAATAAACTTAGTTAAGAAACACATTTTTTTGTTACCTGTAACTATGTTTATTTCAATCACAATTCATTATTCCACATTTCTAGAACTACAGAGAGTACAAACTTATGCTTTCTGTGGCAATGCCACAACAGCCATTACCATACAAAGGCTTACGAGTTACTCCTCACACCTAAGTATCTTGTTAAAAATGATACAGTATTCCACTCGTTCAAAATAAAATTTCATCTATAGATATGAATACTAATTGCAGCAAATGAATACATATCAGTAGACTAAACATTTTGGTTCTTTTCTGCTGATGTGTATCTAGAATCTTATTCTCCTTTTTGAATATTTTCTGATAGATAATGACTCTAATGGACAGTGTCCTAATTTGAAGTCCACTTTTAATTTGCTTACGTTCTAGTCCACTTTTCTCATATTTAAGCATAATATCTCAAATTAATAAGTTTCAAATGTTCTTGGATTTTGTAGATAAGGAAGACCTATACTTTAACTAGCTAAGACAACTTTCTACTAAATAAGAACGATCATTTAACAAACCCACAACAATCAACTCCCTTCACTAAACCAGTACTTGATTATTATAAAGGAAGTGGCAACTTAGATCCATCAAACCAATTTATTTTCTTGAGTTGTAGTTAGTGTAGGCATAATAGAAGA
>JAOTQR010079641.1:0-10424 GCA_025774065.1 Solanum ossicruentum
TTAAATAGGTATTTTGAATAATTCAATAACTACAACTATTTAATTGATGGGTAAATTTAGATAGCTAGTTTAATTAGTGGACTACATAGACAACTTAATTGATCAACGGATGTGTATCGTAGGACAGACATGCATCATTTTGCTTGACATTGCATTGCATAGCTTTATTCACATCTCACGACATTCATTTTATCCTGTAATGCTCTGGTTGTTATGATTATATGGAGTGCTATTGAGATTGGCTATTCATTATATCATTGACCAGTTTATGTCCTTACATGATTACTTTATGGTATTGATTTGATGACACTTGATGAATTAGCGAGAATTTGATAAACTGTAGAATTTTCCCTTATGGCTTGAAGTAGGATAGATGAGAATTATACTGTCATAGGCTTTGATCATAGAGTTTTCGGAGGGTGTAATTGTGAAGGTTATGAGTTAGGTTGTAGTTGTAGGGACTTGGTGAGAGTGTTGAGGGGTGCAGGTATTCTATACTACTTATTTCTGTGTTTATTAGTTCACTTGCTGGGTACCGCGTGTTTGGTACTCACCCCTCTTGCTACAATATTTTGTAGGTTACGGGCCCGGATCGTCGTGATAATCTCTCTACCGGTACTGGTCTGAGGCTCTCTGTGGAGGTTGCGAGAGGTAGCTGTTGTCACCCCAGCTAACTCCCTACTCCTATTTTATGATTTTGTTCTATTCCAGAGACAATCTCATTTAGTACTTGTGTTTTCTTTCAAATCCATTGTAATACATTAGAAGCTTGTGCACGTGACAACCAGGTCTTGGGGGGATTTCGTTAAATCGAACTTTTATTTCGATTATAATTCCGCATTTTAATGTTATAGTTGGGTTGTAGGCTGACTTGTCTTGGTGGAAAAGACGAGTGCCATCACAACGAATTTCGGGTTGTGACATACAACCCATAGACTAGGGTCGTGGTTTCCCTCGTCAGCTTTTAATGAAGGGTATCTTTTATTTTTTCTTGCTTTTTGAGTCTTAAACTAGATCATTTTGGCTCATAAAACTATTGATATCATCCTCAAATTATCCAAGGCCCTTCTGTTCCAAACCACTCTCCCCAAAAATATCCTAAGTCCAAATTCCAAATTCTCTCAAGGCTCCATTGAAGGGAAGAGCTAGGGCTTCAAGATTTTCTCCTCTAAGCTCAAGCTTCTTCCATATATTCCCCTTTAAGGTACGTGAGTTTCATTCATAGGTTCCTTCTACCCATAAAGCCCAAGTATTTTCAACTAAATGCTTTAATTTCAAGTTATGGAATGTCATTGGTTTTATGGTATCAATTTAAATGTATGTATTATGATTTATTAACTTCCTTATGATGTAGTTTTCTACGAATTTGTATTCCATTATGAGAAGTTGATGATTTACAAGGTTCTTTGTGACAAGCTAACTAGAGTTTTGAAATTCATGGCAGATTATTTTATGAAATATCCGAATTGATAAATTTCATGATATTTACGCATAATCTCCTTGTATTTCTTGATTTAAATTTTAAAGTGCATTGAACCCACTTAGTTTTACTCTATATCCGCATGAAGTATGTTTAGAATGGTAAGGGTTTCAACCAAATGTTTACGTAAATTATGAATGTGATTATGGGAGCCCTTTTTAAGACTAAACGAATGATTGGTAAAAGATTTTCTCACCTAATGATAATTTCCTATGTGAAAAGGACAATTCTCACATTTTGAATCTTTAAGGTTCATGAGCTACTCTATGGATTTAAGTTGTCCTATGAATGAGTACTTTAATGTATACTATTTCATGGAACTTGGCTTAGCACCGAATAAGGCTTTAAGTGGTGACTCAACCTAAGGGGTCCCTAGTAGAAGCTCCTAGTCTCATAACTATGTTACCAACATAGGTTTTCTTTTTAAAGTTAGGCTAGTGGATCCACGTAGGCAATAAAGTTAGACTTAAAGAATGAAATTGACAGAGTTCTACTTGACAAGTAGTCTTCCCTTCTAATATAGGGGGTTATGTTGAATTTTATATTATAGCTCGCATGGTTTTAGTGTCGATTGTAGTCCTTTCCCACATATTTATGATTCGTTATGATGTTCATATTGCTTTAATTATGGTTTAAGTGCATTGATCATTAATATCTACATGTGATCTTATTCTTTCATAAGATTGCATATTGCTTATTATGATATGAACAACTTTCTTTCATTGTATTGCATCCCACATACTTTGTACATTTCAAGTGTTGATGCATAATTTATACCTACATTATCTAACAATGTAGGTATAGTTGACGCTCCTCCTCCTTGCGCTCGTGGTTGATTTCGAACTTGATAGTAAAGACCTTTGGTGAGTTTTCATGCTCAGGGATAATTCTATTTCTTTCTTCTAGCTCTATGTTTTACACCATGCGACTCCTATTTTTGTATTTCACTGAGGGTGAAATTTAGCCATATTTTAGCCCCTATAAACTCTAGTGTGTAGAGGTACTATTGGAAAAATGTGTAATAGAATTATGGTTTAGTGTCTTTACGCTATTGTATGTTAAATCCCTTAGCCCCTATCCATATATTTTTGCATATGTTTAAATTGTGTTTGTTACCTATAATATGCATGAATGAGTGCCAAGAGGCTTGAATGAGGGTCCCACAGGTATCTCATTGACCATGTTATGCCTAGGACGTGACAATAAACATGATTCAATATAGTACAAAATGCTAATAAGAACAAATCACAGGGTAAAGGAAATCAAAGATAACAATTCAAACACCCAAACTTATTCGAAGATCACCTAAAATATAAATTCTAGTAACGGTAACACATGAAACTAGTTTCCGCCCCTAAATTCATGCAAATATACATATATTTACATATACAAACTCGGTCTAAAAGAAGAGAAGTGGTAGCCTACCTGAAGGCTGATCACGCGTGCTCCAGATCACTTCGTTAGAGATTTTTCCTTTCGAATAGCCTCAAACTATTGTCATGGTATAAAAAAAAAAGAATCACAACATCATAATAATTGTTTTGACACTATAATCACAAAATACAGAGATAGATCAATTTCACAGTCCAAAATGAGAATATGGGGCGCACATTGAGAATTCCAAAATTAAATCTGTAAAAAGATCATAAATAGTTCTCCAAACTTTTGTCCTAAAATGAAATATAATTCAATGCTCAAAATAATTCTTAAATGGATAATGCAATAAAATTCACAATTTAAGCTTAAACAAGCATGACAACAGTTATTTTCCAAAATTTACCTTAACAATAGACCTCCCAATTCTTTCCAATCACACACCCACATATTCTTAACAATTTCATACATTTGAGATTTGGGATCACTCAATTTGGACTTAAAATAAGTAAGAAATTGCTTTTTGAAACACTCAAGAGAAAGCTAATCGTGTCTGATCTTTTAAATAAAGACTAAATACAATTACTCTTCACAATACAACTACAGTACCCTGATCACTGACCCCAGGAAAAATGTCCATCGTGATGTGGAGGGGCTCCTACGATTGCGAAGAACAGATTTCCAATCCTCCACGAACACAGCCCAAGCCCATGATCGTGGATGTGAAATTTATTGAACTTCGCAAATGCGGCCAACAGGCCTGCAAATATGAAGGATAAATGGCCTTGCACTAGCATAAGTTAAGATATCAGATTTTTTGACAAGTCATGTCTCTAAGGTGGTGCTCTAAATTCATTTGAAACCTCCTGTATGCAAATGGACAATGTTATCTTACTAAATTTGATATTTCAGACTCAACAACATAGTCAAAATTTCTATTTGAGGTCATTTTGACAAAAAGTGGATTTCACTCTTGAGAATTTTTTCTAGTCAAATCTACCAAGGGCCCACAAATGAGTCCAAAAGGCTCAAGAGCAAACAAAAGGTCATTCTAGATTAAACTCGATGTTCTAGAGCTAACCGTGTTGTCAAAACTCGAACTGACCATGCTTCTAGTCTAAAATGACTATCCTAGAACTGATTGAACAATTTTATCTGAGACCATTTATCTGCATTTTGGACATAAGTCAATTTTTCAAGTTCTGACGGACTAAAAGCATGAAAAATTACACAAAATCCAAATGAACAACCATGCGACTTAACTATCAACGGGAACAAGTCACAATATTCATCTGAAACCTGTTTTCAAGATTTAGCACATAAGACTTTGAACAAGTCACAATATCCATCTCAAATTTGTTTAAGGGATTTGGGTTGGCATCCAAGGGATTTGAATGTGCCTTAGGTTTCAAAACCTCAGTTGCACTACATTAGATTTTATTTTATTTTTTTGGTGCAGCTTCAGAACTTAACGGTTGCATGGGAAGGCGTTGCAATCGCGATGCGGAGAGACAGTGTGCTTCACAATCACACTAGTTGTCCCTCAATCATGTAGATTTCAACTTGGGTTGCACTAGTTCTATCACTCCTAAATTTTGGATCGTGACAATTTTTAAATTTTAAATTTTCAATTTCAAAAGTTATTGAAACGAGAGTTTACTTTTTCACCTATTTAATAGAGCTGTCAATATGGGTCGAACCATCCTATCCGAGCTAGCCCTTACAGGTTTTGGAATTTGACAGGCCAAATCGGGTTGGCTCCTTTTTATATGGGCTAAAAAATAGCTAGCCCAACCCATTTATACGTGGGTCGCGGGCCTTACCGAGCCCCCATATTTTTATTCTTATATTTTTTAATAAATTTTTCAATTAAAATATAATTTAAACATATTAAAACAAATAGCAAGAGGATAATATTACATAATATTAGTGTTACTATTACTCCCTCCGTCCATCTTTACTTATCCACTATACTATTTTGAGATGTCCAACTATATTTGTCCACTTCATGAAATCAAAAGATAATTTCAAACTTAATTTTTAGTTTGCCCTTATCATTAATTATAGTAGTTGTTTTCTTGTTACATTTTTCAAGACGTTCTATTTGTTATATTCAAAAGATGATTTAGTAAAATTGCTCATATTATTTACTGTTTCTTAATCCCTGTGCTAAATCAATAAAGGACAAGTAAAGATAGATAGAGGAAGTACATATTATAAAAATACAATTTGTATCTAAATTTAATATTTAAAAATTTTAAATGATTTTGAGTTTGGTCTCTTGTTATTTTTAATACTCTATTTTATTTTTATTTTTATTTTTATTTATTTTTTAATTCGGCCAATGGGCTAGCGCAACCCATATTGCAAAAACCCCACAATTAGCACTCTTATTCAGGTCGGGCTAAAAAGACCATTTTTTAAATGGACTCCAAAAATCGTATTGGAACCCTATACAAGGGGCTGCTTGCTGCTCAGTCCTGCTAAATCACAGGTTAGGCCAGGCCGGCCCAACAGGCCTAGCCAATATTGACGGCTCTATTATTTAAATTGATATGATATAATATAAATTAATACAAAATAAAAAAATAAAGACTTTTAAATTTGTAATTTAAGTTTAAAATAATATTTTCTATATATATATAAAACATTCGAATCTTATAATCTTAAACATAGCATAATATTTGCACAATTATAATATATTTTTCGTTAAATAATAAAATGAGAAGTACAACATAACAAAACAAAGAATTTTACTTTATAAATCATATTCACAATTATGTGCCATTTATTTTTTTTCTTTTTATTTTATGATTCATTTTATATATTTTTTATTTAACAAAGAAAAGATTAGACCTTTATAATGTGATTTATTTACTAATTTGTTAAAAGTAGGAAAAAATAACATAAAAGGTCAAAAGAGGAAAAAATAATAGCATAAAAGAGAAAACTTTTGAGGCGAAACATATTGCATTAATTGAGGGAAAGAAGGGGTAGGGGCAGTGTGTGAGGGTTGAGGTGAGAAGGGGAAAGGGGGCCATTAGGGTGTAAGGCGTGGTGGCCTTCGCGCCTTCCCCTGCCTTTAACAGAACAAGGGGCAAGGCGTAAGTAGCCTTGCGCTTTTGCTCCTTTGATATTTTTTCTCATTTGATTGCTTTTTGGCATTTTAGCAAAAACTAATGAGAAAGTGACAAAAATTCTATACTTAAATAGGGAATCCTAATTTGTCCCCACCTTTTTTATAATTACGGAAATCCCTTCAAAAAATCTACTTTTTGATACTCTTATATAAGCTGGTGATATATATTAAAAAGCTGTATTTTTCATCAGAAAAGCTGAGCCCATTTAATGCTTCCTGTACATTTTCTTAAAAGAAGGAAAAGTTGTACTTTTGTTCAAAATAGTGATGTAAAGAATAATCATTTTAACAACAATTTCTTTCTTTCTTGTGGATATCATTTAATGATGATTTGACTTATTTATCAAAAAAACTTTAGTACATAGTAATAAATGAGTGATGGCATCTTTCATCTTAGTAATAGGCTAATTAATGTACATACATGTTTTTCCCAATGAAAACATTGTAAAGGTTTTCTTCATGAAGAGCATTATTTGAAACAAAGCACCAAAACAATTGTTGAAAAAACAGAGAAAAATCAAAGAAGTTTCACGTGGTTCACAATGAATTATATATATCATGTTAAGGCATTCTGGAGTTTGGGAAGAAATGTTTATTATTCAAGATACAAGAGCGATGGAATATTAGTTGGGCATACAATATAATTTGCAAGTCTTAAAACGGCCATTGCAGCAGAGCTGGATATCGATGAAATGAAGAAAAATGTAGAAATAAGGTATATCATCGAAGGGAACCATTCTCCTATGATTATTAAGAACGACATAGGTGTTCATTTGTATCTAGAATTGAAGAAAAGCGAGCCTGATATTTGTAAGTATCCTCTTTGTGTAGATGTGTCAGACAAACACATAGAAGATGCACACAACTTTGATGCTAATGCCGGGGAAATTATTTGTATTGAAGGTTCAAGGAAAGATACACAAGCTCTTGTACTGGTTGAATCGGGGAATGGTGATACATGCTATATCCCAGAGCTAGAAACAACAAACTATATTACTCATACGACGAAAATAGATGTAAAGGAGAAGCAAATGTACAAAAATAAAGCTACACTTGCGTCTGTAATGGCAAAATATAAAGTTGAAAACAACTTTACTTTCAAGGTCAAGAGATCGAATTCTAAAAGGTATATAAGTATATTCTGGCTAATTGTTGTGGTAGTGACTGTGAAACATAGGGAAAAACTTTGTTGAACAGACTATATGTAATGGTGATACATTATTTTTTGTTGGGATTACTGCTAATGTTTGTTATGTTATAATTGGTTGTTGATAATGCATTTATTTTTACACGAATCGTGCAGCTATGTTTTAGTGTGTTTGTCAGATGAGTGTGCATGGACTATAAATGCATCTTGCCAGAAAAATTCTGATATATTCAAGATTAGATACTTCAATGATCAACATTCATGTCCTATAAGGGATAGGATGTTGAACAAGGTGCAAGTTGCGGTTGGATTAGTTAGTATTTTGACAGCTCCTAAATTGGTGAATTACAAAAGAGTTCATACACCCAAATATGTAATAGAAGACGTTAAATCAGCTTATGGGCTTGAGATTTCTTATCAACAAGCATGAGAAGCTAAAGAATGTGCACTGGAGATGATACGAGGTAAACCTGCTGATGGATATTGGGAGATGCCAAAATAACATATACATGCTGAATCAAATCTATTGAAAGTCATATATAAGATGCATAAAAGTGATAAGAATGAATTCATGTATCTATGTTTAGCCCTAAGACCATTCATTCATTGGTTTAATTTCTGCCGATCAGTTTTTGTGATTGATGGTGCACATCTCAGCGGTGCTTACAAGGGAACCTTTGTATCAGTGAGTACACTCGATGGTGCAGGTATCATTTTTATTACCACATAATAGTGATACATATTTTTGTTGCTGAAACAGGTGGATCATTTTTTAGTATCACATGTCATGTGAAATAATAATTCACGTGTGATACTTTTGAGTTGACATCGCATTATCATCTGTAAAAGATAATATAGTGAATAACATGATACGTTTTTTATTTTTACAATGCAAATGTATATCACTATAGTTATCAGATGATACAAAAAAGGAAAACTTGATGCCTCAGACAAGGTATGAAATTATTTAATACATGCATAAACCAAGTCACACACTCATGAAAATAAAACATATTTTTAAATAAAATAAAGAGATAAAATAGATAATAATGTTGATTTTCTTGGTGTATCCAGGATGCATATGACATTAGCTTATTGGGTTGTAGACACAAAAAATGATTCTTCATAGATGTGGTTCTTTGAGCAATTCACAAATGCATTTGGTGAAAGATAGAAAATGAGTATCGTGTTTGATAGAAATGAAAGTATCATCAAAAGTGTGAGCATAGTATTCCCTAATTCTCCTCATTACGCATGTATCTGGCACCTTTGGAAAAATATATGCACAAACTTCAGGAGAAGCAAGAGCACTCTAACAGATGTATTCTACTCAATGGCAAAGGCTTATACAAGGGAGGATTTTGATACACTTATGGCTAAGGTTGAAAAAGTAGATTATAGAGTAAAAGAGTATCTTCAAACTGCTGGGTATGATAAATGGTCTAGGATTCATGCTCCAATAAAAAGAGGCAGAATGATGACTTCAAATACTGTTGAATGTATCAATGCGTGTCTTGTTGAAGCCCGTCAGCTGCCCATATCAGATATTTTGGAGGAAGCAACAATTCTTTTTTGCAACATAGCATTGCAAAAATAGAGAAATCTCTTCATATACGAAGGAAACACTGGGTAGAAGATTTGAAGATATTTTGATTTTAAACGCTTCAAAGTGTTCAAACATGAAGGTATATTTTATCACGGATCAAGTTATATTTCTGAATAGTTCATTTTTTAATATGTTAAGTGCTTATAAAAAAAATTTGCAGATTTTTCCTTCATCTGAATATATATTTTCAGTTAACGAATATGGGAGAAGATACATCGTATGTCTTGATCGAAAAATATGCTACTGTGGTAGATTTCAAATTGATGAAATACGTTGCCCCTTAGCAATTGCCGTCTTAAAGAGCAAAAATATTGTTGATGTGCATCCATACTACTCTGTATACTATAAATCAGAGACATTGGCAAAGACTTATGAAGTTCTCATACCACCAATACCAAACAAATCAGATTGGTTAGTACCAAAATCTGTTTTGGCTACAGAAGTTTTTCCCTCGAGATACAAGAGAAAGCTTGGGCGACCAAGGAAGAGAAGGAGAAAAAATTCAGATGAAAAAATTGCTTCAAGTACAAATATCTATGATCGATGTGGACAACAGGGACACAATCGAAGAACTTGTACTTTCTTTTCTACGGAAAATTGACAACTGATTCTATTTTGAATATTTGTAGAATGCATGCAGTGATTTTTTGTTTGTTTTATGTATGTGTTTAAAGGGGTATTATGCATTCAAAACATCTCCATTTTGTATAAGTCATCCCCTGTCTATTTTTTTTTTTTGTGTGTGTGTGTGTGTGGTGTGTGTGTGTCTAATTCTTTCTGCAAAGGTGAGACTATGTGATTCTAGGTATCACTGTTGTTGTACATACTCAACTAGCATACCATCACAGAGTATCACCAATGTCTATAATGTCACTTTTGTTGTATCAGGTAAAATATATGGTGCTTATAATACATGTGGGTACTTAAATCTCATGTATCATAAACATTAATAGTGATACTTGTAGTGTTGACATGTACATAAGATGTGATATTTTTTATATAATCAAACAGATAAACATAGTTAACACCTAAAATAAGATAATTACATTCAAAAAATATTATGGATAGTGTTTCAAATAACAAAATTCCTTACAGAAGGGCATTCCAATTAGAATACCAGAGTGACAACAAGGAGAGACAGGAGTTATAAAGTGTCCAAAGCATGGGAATCCCAAGTAGATAATTAAAATTTACAATGTATCCAAAAAAAATTCATATCAGACGTTTACTCAAACAAAATCAATAAAATCATCTTGAGTCTGCGGTAATGTAGTATTCTTTAGTCTTGGTGGATCATCATTTTCACTGGCATATCCTTCCTTGGCCTTCATTAAACCATAATTTCACTGGAGGGATAAGTATCTACTGCGCAAATCAGTGCCGCAAAGTCCTAAAGCGGGGATTGAAATACCATCACTAAGGTATTCGGCATATGCTGCTAAACAACACCACAATCCCTGTATTAAACATGTTTAAAAAAATGAGAGCCTTCTTACCAGATCAATGGGTCAATGATAGGAGTAACACAAATACATACACGTTGTCACATTCTTGTTGAGAAATTTCTTGCACAAATTCAACCTTGAAAGGGTGTTGTGGTCTGTTAAATATATCTTGTAGATATTTTTATAATGTATACTTGGAAGGAAAATATTTTGTGTATATTTTCCTTATGTAT
>JAOTQR010079642.1:0-41798 GCA_025774065.1 Solanum ossicruentum
ATACCCTTCAAACGGATTTTATTCGTAATCGTACTTGGGAAAATTTGACATCGGTCCTCGTCTCTGTTGAGCTAGCACATTTAGGCTAAGCAAGTAGGTGAGTCACCTACTATATTATTAAGTCATACAAACACCTTAATTGTCTTACTTTGTTTAGGGCTTTGATATCCTTAATTTAATACAAAACACCTATACACTCGACTCCCTTAAGCGTTAGACACACATATCGCCCATTAACACGAGATTCAAGAACTTTCAAGTGGCTACCATATCGCCCTTTGTTTAGGGCTCTTACTTTCTTATAAATGCATAAGAAGATTTGAGCTCGTAGCATATACAAACATAGTATCCAACAACACCTCCACGGTATAATGGAGCAGGGGCCAAGACACTTCCCAGGCTCACCCTCATGATAATAAGTATCCAACCTAAGGAACAAGTCCTAACATAGCATGAATGAAATAGATCTTGTCGTCAAAATTGAGAACTTACCAAAAGCTTTCTTTAAGAACCAACCAGCCACGTTTAGGAGGATGATCAAAAGGTGCTCTTGTCTGTACATGGTAATATCATATAGGAATAGAGTATACATTAGTACTTGGAATATACTAAGTATGTGGGGTGCAATGCAACAAAGACATAAGCCAATATATTCAGAATGCATAAATATAAACAATGGATATAATCTAAATATGACATGTATGTCCAATGCTTGTAATAAAACATGCATGCAAAATATTTAACTTGCATGATATATCATACATATGAGGGGGGAGATATTAATCGACATAGACTAAGAAGCTACTACTTGGAATCCAAGTAATGACACCCTCTCGATAAGGTGAACAGGCAAGACACCCACTGGCTTTGTGTGGTCTACTTGCCAAGTCAAAACCAAAAATGATAAGATGAACTAGATGGATCCACTAGCAAAGCCTATTTAGGGAGATAACATAATCCTATAGTGGCACATAAATTTAGAGACTAAAGACTTTATATAAATACCCCTTATGTTGAGCCCTCATCTTAAGCCTCAATCGGTGCTAAGTCTAATCCCAAGGAATACTTGAAATGTTGATCATAACATTAATCATAACATGATAACTTGTAAGAGACATGGTAGCTTGACATGAGTAGCTTATTACATGCTTTACCTCTACTAGTAAGCTTACTTATACTTGAATATAAGGGTAAAATAATAATCATGCTTGATCACTCAACTTGACATGAATGGCTCACTGGAGGGTAAAATCTTGAAATAGGGCTCAACTTGTCACTTGTAAAATTGGATATACTTTGATGAATTAAATACATGCATGGAGCCCATAATTACCTTGAAACACCTGACTCGTAAAATCATGCAATAGCTCATCAATGACTCAAGAATTCTTGTCATATAATTTTGTCAAACACATGGTAGGTTCATGATACTTGTTCAAAATCATGCAACTCAAGAATATAACAAGAGAGTAAAATCAATTCAAAATCAACCCACCAATATTAAATAAAACCTTCATTTTAGGTATCTTGAAAATGACCTCAAAATTCACAATAGTTCATAGTTTTCATAGTTTACATCATGCATAACATCAATAGATATAAATCAATTCGTGCATAATCAATCAATACTTGATAATAGCCAACATATTTACATATATGATTCATAATAAGAGATACTCATGAGTAATACAACTTGAAATAATACAATTTTCATAAAAATAAAAAGGTTGGGCGCTATGGGTGAAAGGACCCATGGATGAAGACCCACATACCTCAAAAATGGATTTTCTTAAAATTGAGTTAGGGGAAACTTGAAGCTTAAGATAGGTTCTTCAGTTCCAAAATTGAGCTTGAAATCCTTGAATTTGAATGACATATTTGATAATGTCTTGGAGAGGTTTTAGAGAGGGTGTTGTTAATTCTAGAATTGAAAAATTACTAAGTATGGAAGATTTAGCATTTAAATGGGCATTGGGTTATGACCCTAATACCCTTGAACTAAATTGGAAATATAGGGCACGAAATGCACTAGTCCACGCCTTTGGCGCAACGCATACCAAACGCAGAGGAATCAATAACACTAGTGTCTGTCCCAGGCACATCGCGGCTTGGGAATGCACAACCACTAGAATTCGTAAAATTAGCGAGAATTAGTTTTTACTATCGGTCTTCTAAAATCCAGGTTATATCAATTTCCTACTAAATTTTTCCAATGATCAAGAATATGAAGTCAAATTTTTGAATTCATGTACGGATTTTAAGATATATGGAAATTACGATTATTGGGCATTTCGAAGCGTATAAGGCGTGTTTCATTTAGTTTAGGATTACTTTTGCTAGTTGCTATTACAACCCCCCCTTCGGGGAAATACGTTGGTTAATAACCCAAATTACATCAATTGAATTCTTCGAAGTCTATAGTATTCCCTTGGGTTCGATCCTAACCGTGGTTAGATTCTATTTCTTCAGAATGACTGCTTTATCCTTGTCACGACCCAAACTAGGACTTAGACATGACACGTCAAATGGTGAACCGGAAGGAACCCCAATCAAGCCTCTTAGTATATCATACACACATCCTTGGTCATGAAAGCATGATAAATCAACAAGAGAAAATCTAAACAAAGGGAAATTGGGACTAAGGGAAAGAGTTTATTACTTAAATAACATATATGAGTCAAGGCTCAAACAGAATTACATTACTTGTCCAACAACACCTCTAGACTTAGAATTGAACGGGGGCCAAGACAACATTCTAGGATCACCCTCATAGTCATAAGTTTCCAACATAGAAAGAGTCAATACATAGCATAAATCAAAGGAAGTATGTCCTCGAAGTTGAGGACTCACCAACACTCTTTGAGAGGTAGTACGTAGAGGAGGAGGATCTAGTGGAGCTCTGGTTCCTAGATGGTAATATCACGTAGGCATAAACTATGCGTTAGTACATTTGAATGTACTAAGTATGTAGGATGCAATGCAGCAATAGATAAGCAACATAGTCAAAATGCATAATTAAACAATAGATGATCATATAACAATATGGCATGCATGAATTATACTTGAAATAAACATGCTTATATATGGAACATATTCCATGTGTCGGAATACACTATCATCATAGACCAAGCAACTTCGTACTTGGAATCTAAGGTAAACCACCCCTTAGAAGTGAATGAGGTACCAACCCCTCAATTGGTTGATGGCTTACTGCCCCCACCCGAGAAGATTGAGGTACCAACACCTCAATTGGTTGATGGCTACCACCCCCATCCTAGGCGACTAAGGTACCGACCCCTCAATTGGTTAATGGCTCAATTGGTTGATGGCTTACCACCCCCATCATAGGTGATTGATGTACCAACCCCTCAATTAGTTGATAGTTTGCCACTCCCATCCAAGGCGATTGAGGCATCACCCCTCAATTGGCTATGGTCAACTCACAACATAATAGATACTTCTCATGGAATCAAAACATACATATCACCCTTTCATTATCACAAAGTCACTTAACTCATATGCAAAACATTAGGCCTTCAACAACTCAAGATACATCAATTGGATATTTTATCAAACATTTGGTAGGTGTGCAATGCTAGTGTAAAATGATACAATTCAACAGTGAAATCATGCAAGAAAACTCAATGTAAAACCACCCACTAATGCTTGGTGATACCCCCAGGTAACATACATCAAAACCCTTCATCAAATCTAAAGATAGATCTTAGATTCATAGCTCAAAACATGCCTAAATAGTCGCACTTTTACAAAACCCCAACATAGTTCATAATCAAGTTCATAATAGAAGACCCATAAGTAAAATCAACTTAGAAACATGTAATTTAGGTCACAAGGAAGCTTGGACACCATGGGTGAAAGGACCCAATGGTTGAAATCCACATACCTTGACTTTAGAGAATCTTTGATGAATATTGAAAATGGAGATTTGAAGCTTCAATGAAATCCTTAAGATCCATAATGAGTTTGTGCACTTGAATTTTGGGGTGAAATATTTGTCTAAGTGTTTGAGAGAGTATTGGAGAATATCTTGTATGATATGAAGGCTAAGTATAGGTATTTTTCATGCATGGGAAGACTTAGGCCTAAGACCCAAAAGGTTTGGACTGAAAAAGAAAACTGAGAGCAAAATAACACATCTTCGCAATGGCTCCGCGTCGCAGAGAAAATAAGTACCCTCATTGGAATGTAAAATTTTGGTGAAACGGAATTTCGCTATGGTTGCTCAAAAATCAAGGTCATACTTATTTCCCACTCAATTTTCCCTCCTGAACACGAATATGAAGTTTGATTTTCAATATCACGCATGAATTTTAAAATATATGGAAATTACGATTTCAGGCACTTTCGAGGCACATTTTCGGGAACTTGTTTTTTTGGGTCATTTTAGTATCTCCCCCTTGGAGACATTGATCCCTGAATTCCAAAGAAATGTACATAAGAGAAGTAATCTTGAAGAAATCAGCCCCAATAAGAATGCAACAACACATTTTAGAACACCATTTTCAAAATCTCAACATAAGTGTCAAAATCATTATGAACTTGTCTACATAAACATGAATGTCTGCAAAACACATAGGGGATGAAATATAATTCTTGGAATCATAAAACAAAGTACTTGACGTGTTATCACAAGCTTGAATAGAATGAAAGAGGTACAGATATTGCTTCTCCATGCCTGTTCCGGCTCCCCGAGAGAGGCTATCTACTTGATGATTCCTCCAAAGGGCCTTGACGAACACTACATCCTTATTAATCAACTCTTTCCATCCATCTATCCAATATCTCGACCAGGAGCTTCTCCTAAGCCAGCTTATCCTCCACAACACCCACAACCTCAAAGAGTTCTATAGCATTAGAGTTAGTAGCACATCCCCTCAACCAAGAAGCAAGAAGAACCGGATGAACCCTATCCATATCCACAGATATCGCCATTCGCATGCAACCTCACCAGTCCTCTCAATAATCTATAAGGACTCACAAACCTTAAACCCAATTCCCTCTCTTTCCAAACCGGACCACACTCTTCATTGGTGAAACTTTTGAATACACCCAGTCACCAACTTTAAATCCAATATCCCTTCTCCTCACATCGGCATAGGACTTTTGATGACTTTGGGATATTTTCAACCTTTCCCTAATTAATCTCACTCTTCTCCATAGCCTCCATAACTAGATCCAGACGAAACAAAGCCATTTCTCTTACTTCAAACCACCCAACCAGTGATCTACAATGCCTCCCATAGAGGACCTCAAAAGGAGCCATACTAATGCTAGAATGATAGCTATTATTAGTCTCATCAAGAACCCTCTTTCTCAAGTCATCAACACTAGGCACACACAACCTACCTTGGCACCTAAGGGCACCATATCCCCCTTGGAAAAAAACCTCCATCTTGCTAATGCTCGCTAAAGGCTTTAATTCTAACAAGGAGGGATCAAGATCTTGCTTTGTTTCTACCTCATTAGCAAAGCAGAATTTGAACATTAACAACCACAATACCACCATAATCAACCTTCTCCAACCTAACCCTCAATCTAGCCAACCAGAGGACATCTCTAGCCACCTCTTTGCTACCACTATCAATGTGGACTAGGCTACCCATGGACACCCTACTCAAAGCACCGATCACAACATTAGCCTTACCAGAATGATAATGCACACTCATATCATAATACTTAAGAAGCTCCAACCACTTTTTTTGTCTCAAGTTAAGATCTTTTTAAGTGAACACATATTGGTGACTCTTATGATCGGTGAACACATGAACATACACCCCATACAAATTATGACGACAAATTTTCAAAGCAAAGACCACGGTGGCCAACTCAAGGTCATAGATATGATAATCCTTCTTATGCATCTCAAATTTTCTAAAAGAATAGGCTATCGCCTTATCATTTCACTTCAAAACATATCCCAAACTCATTCAGAAGGGGGGGGGGGCATCACAATGCACCACAAACCCTTCCAACCCTTTTGGTAGAGACAAGATAAAAGCAGAGGTAAGCTTATCCTTCAAGGTTCGAAAACTCTTCTCACACTCATTGGTCCACAAGAACCTTTGCGTTATTTTAGGTCAACTTAGTCATGGGAAAAGCAATGGAAGAGAACCCATTCACAAACCTCTGGTAGTAACTCACTAAGCCCAAGATACTCCTAATGTCTGAGGGAGTCAAAGGTCTAGGCTAATTTCAAATCACATCGTTCTTTTTAGTATTAATCTTAATATCATCCCCCAACACAATATGTCCTAGACAGGCAAACTATTAAAAAATCACATTTTTCATACCTTGAATACAACTCCTCTCCCCTTAATCTTTGTAGCACTACCTTTAAATGAGCCACATGCTCTAAATGAAACAATACTTCACCACTAGAGACCGCAACAAACATGCCAAGGTAGGGTTTTAAGACCTTATTCATGAATCCCATAACATAGTTGGTGCAAAAGTCAACCAATCAACTCCACCATGACTCACAATGCTCATTCCTAGCCCTAAAGGGCACCTAGGGATATCGTCTACCCTCGTCCTCACTTGGGGACAAAACCCGAACCGAAGATCAATCATAGAGAAGTAAGTAACCCATTGAAGTTGGTGAACTAGATCATAAATCCTTGGGAGAGTGTATTCATTCTTATGGTGACCCTAATAAGTTGGTAGTAATCAGTACACTTTCTAAGAGAACCAGCCTCCTTTTATACAAACAACAACGGGAAGCTCACAAGGAATGACATCAAGAAACTCATCTATCACTTGAACAACTCAATAGAAGTAACTTAGGTTCAATACCCCTAACTCTTAAAAGATGATAAATGCCACCCTTAGGGATCAATTGTACCTCAAGACAAGAAATTGGCTTACCCCTTCAATGGCAATCAAGAATAGGCTTATTATGGAATTAGAATTGAACTCTATGGGTCCTACAATCAATGGGAACACCATATGCATATAACCAATCCATCCCAAAAATGACCTCAAAATATACCACATCTAAATTCAACAAAATCACAAGGCAAGACCTAAATGCAACATGACCACAGAACAATACCTACGAACTTTCTAGCAATAATAGGCTCAACATAGGAGAGGTAGCCACCAAAGGTTCACATAACAACTCGGGACACACAAAAAGCCCACTAGCAACCAAAAGTAATAATGAAAGGAATAGTGAAACCTAGATCCATAAAGTCAAGATCTTCAACTTACCTATAAAGAATTATACCAAGCCTAGCAACTCCTAGAGGGGTATGATAGAGAACGTCGATGACCATCCTTATGACCTTTAGGGATCCACGGAAAATGCCTCATCTTATGAGCCACTCCACCACACTAAAAATATGCACCCGAACTGGCTAAGCAATCTCCCGGGTGGTACCTTCCATGCTTGTTGCACATAGGAGGAGCTTGTCCACCAACATCTTCACCTTGATCAACATCACCAGCTTTACCCTTGATGCATTTACAAGGACAATCATTTACCTTATGACCTATCTTCCAACAACCATAACAAGCATATGTACCCTTCAAGCAAGGGCCATAATGGCATCTATCACATATTAGGCACCTAGCATAAGGCACCACACCACCCTCACCTTTGTGACTTTGGAACTTTCCTTCAACACGAGCCCTCTTGTTCTCCTTACCCTTTCTCTTCCTCATCTTACCACTTGAAGTCTCGGGGGCACTCACTTGTTGATTGAGTTAAGTTGTTAAGTTTGCCACCACTCTAGCGAATATCCATAGAGCATTGCAAACCTCGGTATTTGATATATCACCATCCTGAGTAGAATGACACATATTCTAAAATGCAATGATTAAAGTAAGAAATAAACCTTAGGGGACTTAACTCTATCGCATGACATAGATTAAAAGAAGGGAAACATTTCACAGTTTCATAGCCTCTTAATAGTCGTGGCGCACTTCACAACTATGAATAAGAATCTAATCGACATAGTGTGTTGGACTCCGAGGACCATTAACAACCTTGTTCTCTAAAACCAAGTTTGTCAGGATCCAAACTAGGGCCTGGATGTGACACGGTGAATGGGGAACCAGAAGGAACCCCAATCAAGCCTCTTAGTATATCATACACACATCCTTGGTTGCAGAATCATGATAAGTCAACAATGAAAAACCTAAAAAAAAAGGGAAATTGGGATTAAGGGAAAGAGTTTATTACTTAAATAGCATAGATGAGTCAAGGCTCAAGCATAATTACATTACTTGTCCAACAACATCTCTAGCCTTAGAATTGAGCAAGGGCCAAGAAAACTTTCCAAGTTGATCCTCATAGTCATAAGTTTCCAACATAGAAAGAGTCAATACAAAGCATAAATCAAGAAAAGTATGTCCTCGGAGTTGAGTATTCACCAACAAGCTCTGAGAGGTAGTACTAGCCATGTAAAGGAGGATAATCTAGTGGAACTTCATTTCCTATATGGTAACATCATGATGGCATAGAGTAAGCATTAGTACATATGAATGTACTAAGTATGTAGGATGCAATGCAACAATAGATAAGCAATATAGTCAAAATGTATAACTAAACAATAGATGATGATATGACAATAGGGCATGCATGAATGGTATATGAAATATACATGCTTCTGTATGGTACATATTACATATGTGGGAATAAACCATCATCATAGACCAAGCAACATGGTACTTGGAATGTAAGTTAGACCACCCCTTAGAAGTGATTGAGGTACCAACACCTCGATTGGTTGATGGTTTACAGCCCGATCCGAGACGATTGAGATACCAACCCCTCAATTGGTTGGTGGCTTACCACCTCCATCCCTGCCGACTAAGGTACCAATCCCTCAATTGGTTGATGGCTTACCACCCCCATCTTAGGTGATTGAGGTACCAACCCCACAATTTTTTGATGGCTTACCACCCCTATCCTAGGTGATTGAGGTACCAAACCCTCAATTGGTTGATGGCTTACCACCCCCATCCTAGGCAATTGAGGTACCAGCCCCTCAACTAGTTGATGGTTTACCACTCTAATCTAAGGCGATTGAGGCATCACCCCTCAATTGTCTGTGGTTAACTCACAACACAATAGACACTTCTCATGGAATCAACATATACATATCACCCTATTAAGTCTCTTAACTCATATGCCAGCCATTAAGCCTTCAACAACTAAAGATACATTAACCGGACATTTTGTCAAACACATGGTGGGTGTGCAATGCCAATCTAAAACCATGCAATTCAAGAGTGAAATCATGTAAGAAAACTTAATGTAAAACCACCCACCAACACATGGTGATACCCTCATGTAACATATATCAAAATTCTTCATCAAATCTCAAGATAGATCTAAGATTCATAGCTCAAAACATTCTTAAACAGTCACACTTTTACAAAACCCAATATAGTTCATAGTCATGTTCATAATGGAAGACCCATAAGTAAAATCAATTTATAAACTTGCAATTTAGGTGAAAAGGAAGCATGGGGACCATGGGTGAAAGGACTCAATGGTTAAAAGTCGCATACCTTGACTTTGGAGAATTCTTAGTGAAGATTGGAAATGGAGACTTGAAGCTTTAGTGAAATCCTTAATATTCAGAATGAGTTTTGGCACTTGAATTTTGGGGTGAAATATTTGTCTAAGTGTTTGAGAGAGTATTGGGGAATATCTTGTATGAGACGAAGGTAAACTATGACTAAGTATGGGTATTTTCACGCATGGAAAGACTTAGGACCAAGACCCAAAAGTCTTGGGCTAAAATAGAAAACTGGCTGCTAAATAAAAACATCTCCGCGATAGCTCTGCTTCATAGAGAGAACTCATACCCTCACTGGAAAGTGAAATGTTGGCGAAATAGAATTTCGCTACTGTTGCTCAATACTTGGTGTCAAACCCATTTCCCACTCAATATTCCCCCTAAACACGAATATGTAGTTGAATTTTCAATATCACGCTTGGATTATGAGATACATAGAAATTATAATTCCATCCACTTCCTAGGCACATTTTCGGGCACTTCTTTTTTTGGTTTCGTTTCAATCCTCAAAAAGGAAGTGTAACTTGGGTGACATCACCCCCTTTGACGAATGTCATTACTTTTTGCTTATATGCGTCTTCCTTCAATTGGAGTAAGATGGGATCTTAGTCTTTCTTCTCCTTTACATCTACCACAAGCAATAATGTAGATCCATTATGTATAAGTATCCTACCTTTACTAGATTCATCAAGTTGGACTCCCAACCATGCTAGTTTGTGGACCTCTTTAGCCAACTCATTCTTCTCTTCTTCCACATAACCAGTGTTTCCCATAGAAAACCTGCTAAAAGCATCAACAACCATATTAGCTTTACCGGGATGGTAGAAGATGCTCATTTTATAGTCCTTGAGCAACTCAAGTCATCTCTTCTGCCTCAAGTTAAGCTCTTTCTGGGTGAATACATATTTCAAGCTCTTTTGTCTTATGAATACATCAGTATGTTCTCCATATAAGTAGTAGCACCAAATCTTGAGTGCAAACACCACCATATCCAATTCTAAGTCATAGGTTGACAGTTCCTCTTGTGGTTCTTAAGTTTTCTAGAAGCATAAGTTATAACCTAACCACTCTACATCAGAATAAATCCCAATCCCACTATAGAAGAATCACTGTAGATCATAAAATCATTAGTCCCCTCAGGTAGAGTCAACACTAGCATAGTTATCAATCTAGTTTTCAACTCCTGAAAACTCCTGGCCCATAGATATGGTCTCATGAAACATGTTGGCAATTTTTAAGAAGGAATTTTTTTGTCTATTATTATCCCTTTTAAAACAAATCCTTGGATGTTTTGGACTTAATTAAAGTCCTAAAACAAAACCCTAAGTGTATTTCCACCTTTTATCCATGCTTAGAATTCTTGAGAGCACTAGAGGAGGGAGATGAGCGAGTGTTTCAAGTTCAAATGCGAGGATCAACTGAAGTTTGATTGTTTCTTCCATTTTCAGGTATGTATGACTTACTAAACAGTTGAACTATATTCATTCACACATCCCTTTTTCTTCTTGAATCAGAATTGAGGAATAGAGTTGAGTCTTGAGAATTCTATAATCTGAAAACCAAATTTTCTAAAATATCTTTGAGTCCTCGTGATTATAAACTGAATAATTGATTCATTACACTGTTTTTGATATGAAACTGAGATATAAAATTTATGTTTTGGCATCATGAACTCCAAATTGCATAACTTTATGAAATTCTATGCATGGACTAGGTTGAGGCTTGAGTTTAATTATCTGAGTTGAGTAACTTTAGCATAATTGAGCATAAGAAATATGTTTGCATTTTAATCATATATACTTTTATGCATTTTACTTGCATTACAGGATGAGTCTGATTAAGTGAGTTTGAATGATCGTCTGAGTTGAGTCTGATTGATTTCCTCGATTGATTAAGTTAATGAGAAACTAAGATGAGCAGAGTCTAGATAATCTAATGAGGTTGAGATTTGAGTTGATTGATTGAGTATTATCGATATTTGAGTTGATTGATGAGTTGATCATGTTTTAGTCTTGAAGGATAATCGAGCACCAAGCTGGGAGCGAGTAACTAGGTACTATAGCCCATAGAACTAACTTGCCAGTGTAGGATAGTCATGTAGCACGTTCTGGCGACTCTTGTCCCAAAAGATGGATACTTACTACGAATCCATGAGAGAGTTGATCGTCCTTTACCTTGCGAAGTTTAGGATGGGCGTGGTAATAACGTCACTATCATTGTGTATCACCAAACTAAAGGTGGTGGGATTGGATGTCGATTAAGAGTAACTCCTAAGCAAACAGTGATTGATCTTTTAAACTGAGTTAAATACTAAAGAGTTTGTTTTAAAAGCATTATTTACTATAAATTTGCATATTTATTGAGTTGAGTATGAGTTGTCTTGAGTTGAGCTGAGTGAGTTGAGCTTTACCTTTTTGAGTTATTTTACATACCCATATATTTTATGTACTGACGTCTATTTAGACCTACATTATTTTATGGTATAGATATAGGTGATAAAGGACTTCAGCCAGCGCATCATTGAACTTTAAATCAGTGTAATCTTAGAGGTGATGAACCCTCCTTGCTTTCCAGAGGGACCCTTTTCATCCTTCTTCTTTTTATGAAGTATTTTATTTTTTTATTGGGGTATGCATGACCTGTTATGGTACCATCTAGATTGTTGATTACACTAAGTGAAGGATTTGTTGAGTACTTTTTATGTCCAAACTTGTTCATTGGAGATTATTTCGTAGGAGTTATGTTTGTCTATTAATGTCTTTTATTTGAGTATTACTTTTGTGTTGTGTTGACATGATAATGAGGTCAGGTGGTTCTCTTGGGGAATCAAAAATGGTTCTTCAAGTGTTGGCTACGCCTAGGGTACCCTCCCGGGGCATGAGACCTAAGTCTTTTAATAATAGCGATATTAACTTGACCTAGCCTACCATGCCACAAATTAATAGACTCGGCAAAATTGGAATACTTGCAGTATTAACAATCTCTTGAATAATGTTTAGTACAAATAAACCTCCACTAAGATAGCCCTTCCTAATAAAGTCTCCTTCATGAGAAAAGTTTATTTTCAGCTTCCAAAATAACATTAAGGCCTGCTTTGTTGAGAAGTGCTCTGGAAACTAGATTTCTAATGAGGGAAGGTACGTTTAAAAAATTGTTCAAAACTAAGATTTTTCTAGAAGTTAATTTAAGTAAAATTTTTCCTTTACCCATAACTTCAATAGTAGTGAAGTTACCCATATAAACACATTTGTCTTTATTAGACTCCTCAAGTTCATACAATAACTCCTTGTTGGACAAAGATATCTTGAAGCACCTGTGTCTAACACCCAATCTTTCTTATTAACCACCAGATTTGCCTCATACTTTGACAAATCATGAAAACTTTTGTTCAAGAAAATAGTCATTTATCAATATTGTATATAACAAAATCGCTTTCAAATTGTTGGAAAAATACTACAATATTGATGTTGGACTAGAATTAATCAACTTAACACAAACACTTTGTTTTGACAAGCCACTGCTTTGAAAGAGATTTTGACCTGACTTCGGTGCAAATCGCTCTAATAGGTTGCTCCCCAAGGTTCCGCAGCTACTCTCAAGCACATGCACTCATGGCTGAATGTTTGGAGGCTGCTGAAAGTGCAAGAGGGGGGGGGGGGGTAAATTGAAATTTCTTTACTTTTTCTTTTGCTTAATACTGAACTTATGACTAGTCAGCTAGCGAAGCAGATAGTAAACTAAATAGTTAATTAAATAAGCAAGAATTTAAAGTGCAAAAAAAACCTTCAACATCATATGTTTTTATACTGGTTTGGATTCAATTTGAATACTAGTACAGTCCCCTTAGGTTACAAGGGTAGTCTTTTCAATCCTTTAATGGAGATTTAGGGTACAAGATGTTTAAAACTGAACTCAGAATTTTTCTTTGTTTTTTTTAAATTTTTCTTCGTTTTTTTTTTTATATAGACCTCTCTTTTTCAATGATTCTTCTTTTCCATCTCTTTTTCTTTCATAGTAAAATAATAACTTAAGATTACAATGATTTTCTGAAGATGAACAGTATTAAAGACTTGAGTTTGCAGTAGGCTTGTGTGTGGATGAGAGACTCGGATTCCTCCTTATATAGAAGAGACAGCATCCAAATGGTTTTTATCCTTGGGTTGAGGCAGTGATTTCCCATTCCAAGAATGAGGCTAAGGCTTTTAAGGAAGGGTAATCTGTCAATCTTTTGGATTATTTCCAACATTCAGCTTTTCTTGATTGACAGTCATGTTTCTTTATAAGCTGGATCTTCTTGATGTGCATATATTCCTTTGATTGTGATTTTGTTGTGATCCTGATTGATATGGTTGATCATGGATTGATTTAAAAATCTTGTGCAGATCCTTTATCTTTTGTGTATTGATTAGATTGTACTTGATTTCCTCCATTTCTTTTGATTTTCCATACGTAGCTACTTTGACTGTATTGGATTAAGCTTCATTTTCTCCATCTAATTTGGTTTTTCATAAAAGGCTCCTTTTACTGGTTTCCAGCTTCAACTGCTTTGATTTCCTTTCCATTTAGTCTTGATAGCTTTGTTGTAGTTATCCTACAATTTTTTCATCATTCAAAATAGATTAGCATTAACAATCTCTCCCTTTCTGATGATGAAAAAAGTATGTAGTTAACTTCCCTTGGAATTAGTCGACTGCTTGGGCACTATCTTGAAGTGCTCCCTCTGAATAGTGGCTTTTAATTCTCTCCCTGACTTGGTACCTGCTAGTTGACTAGCACAGATAGACATGCACAAAAACAGCAGGTAGAAGATAAAACAAGCAATAACAACAAACAACAGGATAATAGATAATTACTAATTACTAATAACGTTCTCCCTCTTTAGCATCAACAAAAAGGGACCATAATAGACAAAAATATGATATCCTTAGTTTGGGAAATCTGGCCCTTAGAAAAAATTAAAACAGACAAGACAATTATCCCCGAGGTCTAATAAAGTAGGTCAGAGTGTTCACAAGAGGGGTCTTCAGATTATCAATAATCGAGGTGAGAGAGGTAGAGAGTTCGTCCGAACTAGTCTGAATCTTTTGAGCAAACTTTGCAGCATCCTTGACAACTTGATCTAATTTTAGTCAAAGTTTTGCGACATCAGTACCAGTTTCTTTGAAGGATACTCTAATCTTCTCAACTTTTTCAGTAAGAGAGTCGACATTGTAGTGATTCGAGAGGAGGAGATCCCGAAGGGCTTCAAACTTCTCATCCTTGCTGGAGACTCTGTCCAGAAGAACCTCAAGATTTTTTGTATCCAGTGGGGTGGGAGGGATAGGGGTAGTAGGGGAAGGATAAGAAGGGGACATAAGAGCGACAATATCAGATTTTAGGACCCAAGTTTCATTAGTGTGAACATAGTCCATGCTGCCAAAAGCCCTTGAGTTGTAGCACTGCTTCACAGTAAAGGATGGGATATCAGCAAGCCCAATGGAGTTGGCCTCAAAGAAGCGAGATATGATCATCCTATAAGGAAGGCTAGAAGGATCGATGGTCGAATCAATCATATAGTTGAGAATGAAGAAATTTTGAATCATTTTTTTAGAGGAGGCAGTAAGTGTAGAAGGTGTCTCGAACAGACAAGGAAGAGGAGAAACCAAATCTTTGGAGAAGAGTGATTGCAATAATGTGAGCAATAACTCAAGCTTCGAAGGAGACATCCTTAGGCCCAAGAATAGAGGGATAGGGACCAGAAGGATTAGAGGAGAGGGATCTTTTAGCCTCTTCAAAAATGACGTTAAACTCAGAGGGCCACAAATTTTTGATGGATTCAGAAAAACCAGAGCAATGAATTTCATGAATTTCTTCCAAGATATCATAATTGAGAAAAATACGCTTGCCAAGAACTAGGGTTTCTACTTCACCCAGTATAGATGAGTGAAGATTAGCATAGAATACTCTGACCAAGAGTTCATACACCACCTTTGGAGGGGAAGAGAAAATCTTAGTCCAACCTTGGAATTCAAAAAATTCTTTAATGGGACAGTGAACGGTCATGAGTAGATCAAGATCAATAATACGTTTATGAAAAATAGTTTTGGATTTCAAGGTGTGGAAGGGTTTTGTTAGAGGAGTACCAGAAATCAGTTTTCACATCGAGAGAGTTTCAAAATCAGACTTACACTTCTTTTTCTGATCATCAGAGGGATGAGCAGGGGTAGAATGTTTGAGGTGGAGATAGGAGGTGAGTTGGAAAAGGGAGGTGACTAAGGAGTAGAAGAGTTTTCAAAATCTATGGGGACAGGGAAATGAACAACACATTTTCCTTTGTTTCTTAAACTCTTACGGGGAGGCATGATTAAATAAGGTGAGAAGAGGAGAAGGAGTGAGAGACGATGAGGAAGAGAGGAGATTTAAAAAAGAGAAGAAATTGGAAGTTGAAGAGAAAGAGGTGGTAGACCGAATGAAGAGACGTGAAAAGAAAGGACTGATACACGAAAGAGATATGGAAAAACTCAACCGTCAGCCGTTGTAATTAATGTAGGGTAATCAATTAGAATCATAATATTCATGAAAAGGGAAAAAAATCACGTCAGCAATAAATGTATCTAATAATTTCCAATTAAGGTGTAGAAAAATAAATAAAGATTCCAAAAAATCAGCAATTTTCCAAAAAAATATTTTAAACCTGTTTGGAAATAATATTTAGCAAATTTATGAGAAAACAAAATCTTTCTTCAAGGATTTTGTGAAAATATCATCCAATTGATTTTCAGAGTTAACAAAAACAATTTCAATATATTCAATTGAAACATGATCTCTAATGAAATGGTGCTTAATATCAATGTGCTTAGCATGAGAATGATGAACAGGATTTTTGGTCAGACAAATAGCAATAGAATTATCAAATAATAATTTTGTAGGTCTAGCATTAATATCAAAATTAGGTAATTGATGAATTTACCATAAAACCTGAGCACATCATAAGCCAATGGCTACATATTCGGCTTTAGCTGTTGAAATTGAGACATAATTTTGTTTCATGTTGTTCTAAGAGACCAACCAATTTCTAAAAAAATTGGCAGGATCTACTAGTACTTTTCTGATCTACCTTATCACCAGCATAATCTGCATCAAAAAATCCATGAAGATCAAGTGCAAGTGTCCTTTCATACTATAGTCCAAAAAAGGTAGTTCCAGCTATGTATCGAATTGTCCTTTTGACAGCAGTTAAGTGCGATTATTTAGGATTAGCTTCAAATCTGGCACACTTACATACACTAAACATGACGTCAGGACGAGTAGCAGTAATATAAAGTAAAGATCCAATAATACCTTTATATTTTGACTCATCAACGCTTTTGCCATTTGCATCAAAGTCCAGGTTGCAAGAAAGACTCATGGGAGTGCGAACGGATTTAGCATTCTCCATAAAAAAATTTTCACAACTTCCAAAGCATACTTTGGAAAATAATTATCCCATGATCAGTTTAGAAAATTTGAAGACCCAAGAAGAAAGTTCGCAAAAGATTGGCAAAGTCCTTGCATAGATCAGGGTTAGTACTTCTAAAGATAATGTCATCAACATAAATTTGAATAATAATATTATCTGAGGAGGATTTTTTAATAAATAAAGTAGTGTCAATGCTTCTTCGAGAAAAACCATGAGATAGAAGAAATTTTCTTAGGTGCTCATACCAAGCTCTGGGAGCTTGTTTGAGTCCATAGAGAGCTTTTGAAAGTTTGAACATATGATAAGGAAAATCTAAATTTACAATACCTGGAGACTATTTTACAAAAACTTCTTATTCAACAAAATTATTTAAAAAAGCACTTTTAACATCCATTTAAAAAAGTTTAAAACCTTTATAAGCAGCATAAGCAAGTAGAATTCAAATAGACACTAACCTTGCTATAGGAGCAAAAGTCTCATCATAGTTGTCACGCCCCAAGTCCCGTTAGAGCGTACTGGCACCTGTTGCCGATAAATCTCGGGAGAACCAACCTGTATCTATGCACTTTCTATACATTTTATAACTGATTTCTATAATTTAACATGCCTTTATGCAAGTAAACAATGATACAACCAAAAGGAAATGCATGTGACTAGGCCGTTGAGGCCACAGTGTCGAAAGTACGAGACATGACTACACTTTAATTTTCATAGTCTACAAAGTCTCTAGATAAGAGAAAGTATCGAATAAGGGTCAGGACAGGCCCTGCCTCAATTAACTATACAAACATATAAGCTTTAGACACACACAAAGCTCCAGAATAACCTGGAGCTTGGTAACAGCAGCTGGTTGTACTAGACTCTACTGGGAAGATCTACTAGCACCTGTACCTGCAGCATGAAATGCAGGTCCCCCATAAGGGACAGCAGTACGAGATAATGTACTGAGTATGTAAGGCATGAAATACTGTATATGAAGTAACAACTTCATATGAAACTATGCACTAGTGTGGAATAAGAGACCACCTTTGGATATACTTTGGGATCGTATACTTTATGTTCTTTATATTACCTTACCTTTACTCTATAATCTGTGCATATCATGTATAGTAAATGACCAACTGATCAGTGGTAAACTATATCAGGATCATCCCTGGATAGGTTCTTCCTTAACCCCTCGGGCTACCACTTGTGATAGGATCATCCCTTTCTAGGTGATGTTTCCACCCCTCGGGCTACCACCCATCAAAAATTATATACTTTATCTTTCAACAACTTTTGAGATGATTCTTTTGGTGGTCAAAATATTGGAGATTTAGGGTTGTATATATAACATAATATGTATATAAAATCATACAAGACAATATGACAATGGAGAGAGCATTTTACATACATAATGAAATGCGTATTAGGTGAAACAACTCGTGAACTTTATTTAGCAACAAGAACCCATGTAACTTGGTATTCACGTGTATATGCTGATTTGAAAGTGATCATGTACAGGAGCATATGAACATGTGAAAATAATGGAGACACAGTTAATAGTTGTGTCGGAGTTAACAACTACCTTTATCTACCAGGGAAAACTCTAATTTTCATGCCAAATGATACGAAATCAAGTAGCCTTACATACCTCGTTGTATGACCTCGTTACTACCTTGGAGTAGTTGTTTTTCCCTCAAATATTTATCTACTGCTTATTAGGCAATAAGACTAGTATTAGCAACAAAACAATAAATCTAGGCAGTCCAATATCGTAAAAAACTAACATCTGGACAGCAAGCTTATAACTATTTCCCCAAAGGCATTCCTTCAATCTTGTCACTTATAATCACATTTTCTTGCAACCATTCTTATGTACACATTATATAAAACTCATTTCAGACCCTTAATAGCCTTACAATAGACCACAAAGTATAAAACATAACAATCCTACACAACCTACAAATGGACAACATAACGTTACCCTCCCCCCCTTCGCTACATTTCGACGTCGACAATTCCAAACATGTTCCAACTCTAACCAAACTGTTCCAACAACATTTATACATACAAGCAATGATAATATAGTCTTAGAACATCACCCAAGAAGTCCTGAATGACGTGATCCAATAGTCTTCTATCCAATAGCCCACAAATTCCAATCAACATTACACTTAAAATAGCACCATAAAACTCATTATTTAAATGAAACCAAAATCAGGGTAGCAACCTTAGGGAAATATCTATAACTCAAACTATATTAAGACACAAGATTCTCTTCATAATACAGCCCAAAAATCATATAGAAGTCACTGAAACAAAAGGCAAGTGTGCAGTAACTTTCTGAACACATGCTGCCCAGAATTTCCAACATAACATACTATCATATACTTCTCAATTTTCATGAAGAAACCGTACTAAAAATACACTATAATCACTTACCTTTATCTGAAAAATTGAGATCCTCCTTAAGAACCCTAAAAGATCCTTTTGGCTGCTACTCAAGGTCAAGAAACGTTGAGAGAAAACTTAGAGAGTAAAGTTGTTTTTGTTTTGCTGCAACTGAAAAATGATTGTGGGAGCTGTTTTGACCACTTTTTACATAGCTACTTGGATGAATTTCTTTTGAACTTCTCACCACCTAATACCATATATAATTAATCTGATAATGCAGCATCATGCCCCCAAAATTGGGCCTAATTGAGTTCCAAATCTGGTGGGCCTTTTGCTGCTCATTCTTCTTATTTTCTTTTAGTTACTTTGGGCTAAAATTACCAATGAATTGTGATGGGCTTGGTCCCATTTTACTATGCTTTCCAAACTAAAATTTTAGTTCACTTATAATATAAAAACATAAGCTAAACTTACACCCTTAACACAAACTTTATTCATAATCGGACTTAGACAAATTTGACATCGGGTCTCGTCTCCGTTTAGCTTGCAAATTTAAGCTAAGCAAGTAGGTACCTCACCTACTAGATTATTAATTCATACAAACACCTAATTCTCTTACTTTCTTTAGGGCTGTCGTATCCTCAATTTAACACAAAAGACATATACACTTGACCCTCTTAAGCGTTAGACGCCTATATCGCCCATTAACACGAAATTCGAGCACTTTCAAGAATTGATACTAATTTGACCAAACCATATCATGGTTCATTCACACAGCATTAGTACATGTAAAATGTGGGGTGTTACAATAGTCTACTCCTTCTTGTTGAGAGTTACCTTGAGCGATTAGCCTTGTTTATTTCTAGTTACTTCTCCAGCCTCATTCAGCCTGTTTCTAAATACCCATTTTGTTCCAATGATAGTGACATTTTATGGTTGGGAACTAAGGTCCGTATTTTATTCCTTTCAAATTGATCCAATTCTTCCTTCATTGCATTTACCTATTCACTGTCTTTCAAAGCTTCTTCTACCTTTTTGGGCTCAAACTGGGAAATAAGGGCTACGTTAGCACTTTTTTTGTTTGATGCCCTTGTTCTTATTCCATCATTGATATCACCAATAATGAATTTTCTGGGATAATCAGGCTCACTTCTCCATTCATTTGGAACATTTTCAATGGCCTATTGGCTTTCCGTAATAGTGGTCAACCGATCAATTTCTGTAGCTTCTCTAGATACTGTTTTGTCAATGTTAGTGGTATTTTCATCATCAAAACTGCATCTTTTCTCAGGAATAGGATTAGAATCATCAAAGAAAACATGAATAGATTCTTGTATAGTAGATGTATGTTTATTGAAAATTTGATATGATCTACTATTAGTAGAATAACCAAGAAAGATACCTTCATCACTGTGAGGATCAAATTTACCTAAACTGTTCTTACCATTATTATGTATGAAACATTTGTAGTCAAAGGGATGAAAGTAGTTGATGTTAGGCTTCTTTTCATTCCAAAGTTCATACGGAGTCATCTTGAGTATTGGCCTGATTAGACACCTATTAAGAATATGACATGCATTGCTTATTACTTCAGCCCAGAAGTGGTAAGGAACGGAATGTTCACAAATCATGGTTCTGGCCATATCTTGAAGCATTCTATTTTTTTTTTCAACTACTCCATTTTGTTGAAGGGAGCAAAGAGCGGAGAAGTTATGGGAGTATCCTTTTTCATTGCCGAATTTCTCAAAAGCCTTGATATCAAATTCTCCTCTATGATCACTTCTTATAGAATTGATGTAGAAGCCTTTTTCCCTCTGTACTTTCTTGCAAAAGAACTCAAAATTCTTTAAAGTATCATTTTGTTAGCAAAAAACATAACCCAAGTAAAACGGGAGTAGTCATCTACAACAACAAAAGCGTACTTCTTAACACCAATGCTTTTTGTTCTAGTTGGACCTAGAAGATCCATGTGAAGAAGTTGAAGAGGCTTTGTAGTGGAGACAATGTCTTTAGATTTGAAAGAGTTCCTTGTTTGCTTACCCATTTGACAAGCGTTACAGATGTGATCTTTCGTGTAGTCTAGCTCTGGAAGTCTAATCACCAGTTCCAATTTTGCAAGCTTTTCAATTAACGTCATGCTAGCATGACCAAGTTTCTTATCTCATATATAAGGATCTTTAGCAATAGATGACAGACAGATGTGGTCAGTTGATCTTTTAACTGAGTTCAAAATGTATACATTTTTGTCCTTGTTTCTTGGAAGAAGTACCTTTCCTGAAATATCCTCAATGATGCACCCATTTTTCTTAAATCTCACTTCAAGGTCAGCATCACATAATTGACTGATACTCAACAGATTGTACCTTAATCCTTTCACAAAATATACATTATAATTCCACAAGCTTCATTGAAATCAATAGTCCAATACCAATGACAGTTCCAATTGAATTGTCACAAAACCAAATTTTTTCGCCCATAAATTTAGCAATTGATTTGAACAGATATTTATTGCCTGTCATATGATTTGGACATCCACTGTCAAGATACCATTTTCCTTTTGATTTTACATGGAGTTCCTGCAAAACAAGATTACTTACTTTTAGGTACCCAATATGTTTTGGATCCTTTTTTGTTAGGGTTATTTTTGACTCTCCAAACCAAGTTAGTGTGTCTGGAAAGACAATATCTGCACCTTGAATAAAAATGACCAGATTTACCATAATAATAAGAAAGATTTTTCTAGTTACATTAGATCCAGGTAGACTAGTATTCACTTTGAGATTGAGTCGACTAGTTTGAGCCAGTTGACTGAGTTCCTTTATTAGGACAGGAAAACTTTTAAGCAATTTTTAAGAGTTTTTTAGTTCAAAAATCTCTTGATCAAATAGATGTCTTTCAACAGAATAAACTTCGAGTTGATTTTTCAAACCTCTTTTTTCAGCTTGAATGGTTCTAATATTTTCCAAGATCATTTTAAGTCTGTGATGTCTTGGTCTAGTAAAGCTCTTAAATTATTGCAATTATTTCGAAATCTTATTTTACCTGATTGGATTTTCCAATGGTCATGAAGTACACATTTTTAGTGTTATCCTAATTATACTCAGATGTGTCTTCATCACTCCAGCTACTGATGGCCTTCTTTCTTCCATAGTATTGAAGATTCCTTTTTTAAGCTTCAAGACACTCACTTGCAATGTGTCCAAAATTGCCGCAATCATAGCACCTGTCATCATTATGATTATAGTTAGTAATCTATTTATTTCTTATCTATTCTTTGATTTCTACTGCACTGAAATGTCTCAATGAAAAATCTTATGATTAGTGCAATTTCATCTTTATTGAATTCATCTTGCTCATTCAGATTATCATCAGTTTCTTTGAAAGCAACAGATTTCTTCTTCTCATCTTCTTTGCTCTTTTTGTTCAGATGCATTTTCTCAAAAGCAATGATATCTCCTCGAACTTCATCATATGTTAGGTTCTTTAGATCCATGCTTTCAAGTGCAACAACTTTATCATGCCATTGAGGAGGTAGACTTCTTAGAACTCTTCTTATGTGCTCTATGGGAGCATATTCCTTCTCGTAGCTTTGGGTTCTCCAATGATTTTACATAACCGTGCACAACAGACTCTCCTTCTTTCATTTGAAATAGTTCATATTTATAGACAAGGAGACTAACAATTGTTTCTTTAACTTTGTCAGTTCCTTCATAAGTGACTTCCAGTTTGTCCCATATTTATTTAGCAGTTTCACAGCTGGAAATTTTCTCATATTCTTCACCACTGATAGCATTGGACTTATTCTTAGCCTTTGAGTTTATTTGAATGACCTCGATTTGCTCTTCAGTGTTGTTTTTCATACTAGGAATGACAGTAGTTTGACTTCCTTCAGAGGTTGATGAATTTGTAGTTTTAGTAGCAGGAATGGGTACATCACCAAGTTTGATGACCCTCCAAACCTTAACATCATAGGATTTGATGAAGGTTTCCATCTTATTTTTCAGTGTGAGAAATGCTTTCCATTGAAATAAGATGGTCTGGTTTGAGAAGTTCCCTTTTGAAATAGAGCTCCAAGGGTTTGATTTTATTTGTCATGTTTTTTTTTTTCACCTGTGGTTAGAGAGAAAAATTAGTAAGACCAGGTGCTGATACTAATTGAAAGTGCAGAGGGGGGAGGGGGGGAAGAGGGGTGAATTGAAATTTCCTAACTTTTGTTTTGCTTAATACTATACTTATGACTAGTCAGCTAGCGAAGTAGATAGTCGACTAAACAGTTAATTAAATAAGTAGGAATTTAAAGTGAAAAAAAAAAAGAAACTTTGACACCAGATGTTTTTATATTGGTTTGGATTCAATGTGAATCCTACTCTAGTCCCCTTGAGTTGCATGTGTGATCTCTTCAAGCCTTTAATGGAGATTTAGGGTACAAGATGTTTAAAACTAAACTCAGAATTTTTCTCTTCGTTTTTTTGTTTTGTTTTTTTTTTTTTATACATACCTCTCTTTTTCAATGATTCTTCTTTTCTCTCTCTCTTTTCCTTTCACATTAAAATAATATCTTAAGATTATAATGATTTTCTAAAGATAAAAAGTATTGAAGAAAGCATGAGTTTGCAGTAGGCTTGTATGTGGATGAGAGACTCGGATTCCTCCTTATATAGAAGAGATGGCATCCCAAGGGTTTTGATCATTGCACTGAGGTAGTGATTCTTCATTCCAAGAATAAGGCTAAAGCTTTTAAGGAAGGATAATTTATCAATCTTTTAGATTCTTTCCAACATTCAGATTTCCATAATTAACAGTCATGCTTCTTTGTAAGCTGAATCTTCTTGATGTGCATATATTCCTTTGATTGAGATTTTGTTGTGATCTTGATTGACATGGTCTATCTTGGATTGATTTTTAAAATCTTGTGCAGATCCTTTATCTTCTATATATTGACCAGATTGTACTTCATTTCCTCCATTTGTTTTGATTTTTCATAAAGAGCTCATTTGACTGAATTGGATTAAGCTTGATTTCCTCCATCTAATTCGATTTTTCATAAAAGTCTCCTTTGAATGGTTTCCAGCTTTGATTTGCTTTGCTTTTAGTCCTGAAAGCTTCCTTGTAGTTGTCCTAAAATTTTGTCATCATTCAAAATAGATTAGCATTACCAGTTGCCCAAAAATCTATTGTCCAAAAAATGTTCAAGAAGAAGAAAGGAGGAAGTTATTTTTTTCCTTCTTTTTTGGTTGGTGTATATTTATGTTCACCGCACTCACTTATCATATAAGATTTAAAGAGGAGTTAGGGTAAAGAAAAGAGTATTTAGGAGAAACGTATTGTGAAAATAAATTGCAATAAAGACCATTACATGACATTACTCAAAACTCTTCTAATTGTTTTGGAACTGAAATGTTTTTTCTTTTGTAAGGTACTTTATTTTATCTTCTTGCATTACTCAAAATTAATAATTATGGAATCAATTTTATAAATTAATCAATATTTAAGTTCAAAAATAATTATTACTAAGGACAAAATGAAAAGAAATTTTGCAATAGATAATTATACTTTAATTCTAAAATAATAAATATTCTGAACTATTAATTTATCATCAGGATAACAGGTAATATAGTCCGAAGGAGTACATAAATTGGGAGGAAGTGATTATAAAAATGACACTTCTTGAAGTGTAATTGCATTAGTTTCCGTTTTCATTGTAACTTTGCCCCAATCGAATATGATCATATTACATAAAACAACGTGCCTTTTTTTTTTCTTCGATTTAATAATTTTTTTCAATTTATTTCCAATTGCACCTGTAATAATCTTCTAAATACTCCCTCCCATCGCGTATTCGATGAGTATTTTACTAAAAGTAATTATCTCATACTAATTGATTACATATTAAATTATGTTAAAATTAATTAAATTTTTTCGATTATACCCCTACAATTACTTATGACCTTTAGAATGTGAACAATTCTCACCACTAGCTATTTCAATATTATATTGTATTTTTTTCCAACTTATTTTTATGTGCATGAACAAATGACAAAATAGTAAAGTTAGTTAATTTATTAATGATTCATTAATAAATGTATAGAATAGAAAGCATCAATCTAATAATATGGGATAGAGGGAGTATAATTTCATATTAATTCTACTATATTTCACAAATAATTCTTTGAATTCTTTTTTGCACCTATATTCAATATATAGAAATACGTACTTAAAGAAATAATCTAGCATTTAAAATCGTTTAAGTACGTCAATTTGTGATCGTCTTACCAACTTAAAAATGATAAAATCGTTCATGAATTAATAGATCCTCAAATTACCTTGATCTCATATAGTTAATTCCTGCCCCATCTCCGTTTATTTATGTTGACTTGATACACTCTTTAAGAAACAATAAATACAAAGAAATAATTTTACTATATTATTTTTGAAATGTAATAAATCTATTATTTTAAAAAATACATCAGAGAAATAATTATAATTAATAATATAGATATATTAGAAACCATGTAATATGATTTATCTCTATTGATTAAAAAAACGAGAGAGAGCGGGGGAGATTATGTCTTGGTCTTTAAACTAAATAAGTAAATATTAGTCTCTTCATTTAAAAAAAAAAATAATATATTAATTTGGCATAGAGCTTAAAAAAATAAAGAAGATTGTTTAATCTTATAATACTAAATTAAAGTTATATCAATATATCAAATATTATTAAATCTTGTAATCTTAAATATATTATGCGGAAAAACTAAAATTAAAGTTTGCCAAAAAGAGAAGTGGGTCGTTTATATTTAAAAAAAGACTAAAAAGAAAAAGTGTTTCTTTTTAAAGGGATGTAACAATTTGTAGTATAATGGACAAATAAAGATGACAAAGAGGGATTGTGCATATTTTTGCGTATAATAGATACTTGTAGTCAGATTCTTTTTTGAACCCAGCGTATAATAGTAGTCTTAGTGCACCGGATTTGTCCTTTTATATTTCATCTTTAACACCAATTATTCCCTCTTGTCAATTTATATGAGAAGTTTAAGAAAGAAGAAGAGACTTGAAATTTATGGTCTAAAATAAGTCATAGATATTTCTGTGGCTAGAAATTATTTTATTAAGAAAAAATAAGCATTTTAAAATCAAATTATTATTAAATATAAAAATATGTTATTCTTTTTGACACTAACTAAAAAAGAAAGTATTTCATTTAAAATGAGACCAAAGAAAATAATACTCCCTCCATTCCATTTTATGTAATATATTTTTCTTTTTGTTCTGTGCAAAAAATAATATTATTTAATTATATTGAAAATAATTTACCTTTAAAATTCTCTTTTTACTCAATCACACAAATATATAAGAATGATTTGAAACCACAAATTTTAATTTTTTTATTATTTTATAAATATTATATCAAATCAAAGAATGTCACGTAAAAAAAGATGAGGAGAGTAATAAATATAATGTGATGAAATAGCCACGTCTATGCGTAGTAATTTGAGGTAGACAATGGAGGTGTTGGAAGGGAGATATACTAATTAACACAAGAATCCATAAGGGGAAGGGCAAGAATTGAAATTTTTGAGGAGATGGGTGGGAGAAAACGCCGGGAAAGTGCTCGTGTCCTCGAAATGGAGCATATCTAAAAGACTAAAATATTTCATGGCTGCAACGCACTGTTTCCTATCTCTGCTAACATTTTTTTAACTTTAAAATTATTACAATTGAATTGTAGGACTAGGTCCAGGATTTTAGTGTATTAGGTTTTGGAGTTGTTTTCTTGGGATGTAAAAAAGCGTTTAAGTATTTTCAAGGACATCTTGCTGTACTCCGAGAAATCCTTGTGAAATCAACAAAATGTAATATGGATGTCAAAGATATAGGCTAAGTTTTGGGAAAATTACCTAATTTAACAAACTTAAGCTCCAAATATACAAGATATAGCTATATTCGTAAAATATTATCATTCATAATCGATAAAATATTTTCCGAGAAAATCTTACACTTATTGTCTTCCCATGTATTACACATATAACCTATGTTTTTATCTCTCTATAATGACCCTAAAGGTTGTTTTGTGATTTTCTTTTGTTTTTCTTCCTGTTTGACCATCCCCTTAGCTTGTGATAATTCTTGTAACTTGCGGAGATGAATAACATGATCTTTGAAGTGATCAAATCTATTTCGGGGGAGTTTGTGAGTTTTGGACGTTTGACCAAGTTAATATTTGAAGTTAATGAGATTGAATTAACTATGAATATTCCACAAGGCCGAGAGGGGGATTATGACTTACTCGGATGGTTTGCAAGGGTACCCGTCGTACTCAGGAGTTATTTGGACCCTTCAATGAAATTTCGGCATTGTTAAGATTTGGAAGTGACCACGCTCATTATTTGTTTAAGATGACCTCAAAAAAGTGATTCCATAACTTCAAAAGATTCAAAATATGTCTTAGAATGAATTTATACTATTAGATTTTGTGAGTGTGGTTTTTTTTTTTTTTTTGTGTGTGTGTGGGTGGGGGGGGGGGGGGGGGGGGGGGTCTTAGATGAGTTTCGTTAAAACAAATTTTAGGACATAATAGATTTTTTCTTTCTTCAGATGCGAGCATCATTGGTGCACGAGGTGTGTGATCACTCTAGAGGGAGTCAACATGTAATGATCATGAAGGTTATTTTTTATATTTTTAAAAAAATTACCGTTTTATCTCTTTCGATAGTTCTTCAAATCTTATTTGATTGGTTTTTTTAAAAGTTACTTTTTGAAAATTCTGTGAAAAATTGAATTTTTGCTAAAGAATTGAGTTTTAAAGGTTTAATTTATTTAATTTTGAATTTTGAAGTCATTTAGAGATTTGAGTCTTTGAATCGAATTTTGTCGATTCCATGAGTTTTAGAATGTGAAAATTGATTTAGCAGAGTTGTCAGAATCAAATTTGGAGTTGGTATATGAATTTGAGGTATGAAGTTAAAGATATAATTAAAATTTGATTGAGGATTCACTTTGATCAATAGTTTGAGTTCAGGTGCTCAAATTGAATATTCGATGATTTTGTTGGGTTCAAGATGTGATTTTAGCACTAGAACGAGCTTGAACATAATTTTTGTGGTGTCCTGAGTGTGTTTTGATATTCTAGTGCCTTAAGTTGTCCTAGTTACAACTAATTGAATTTTGAACCAAGAATACTTCGGATTCAATTTCTTGTAGTTCCATTGAATTTGAAACGTTAAATTTAGTGGTAATTCATATATGATTTATGCGTACAAGGTTCTAACGAATCTCGAACATACATTTCATGATTTTTGTGTTGTGTATCGTTGATATTTGATGTCTGGTGGGCCTTCATCACGTTGCAGTACTGTTCATCGCAGTAACAAAAGGTTGGGGAATTGGCCTTCGCAATCACAGGATTCCCATCATGATTGTGATGTGTTGCCACATGGTCCTTTGCGATCACAATAAATAATAGCTGTGATCGTGACGTATGAAAGATGCTTAAATAGTATCTGATTCTAAATGTCAGATATTGAACATTGTTCACTAATTGATTCCTAATGTCTTAAGGATATTTTCTTGCAAAAACTTTCAGATTTCTACTCCATTTTTTATATTGAACTTTTGAGATATTTTACTCTCTTTTTTTCAAATTTTATAATTTTGGTATCGTTAGTCTTAAAAATTGATTGTGAATCATAAATTGAGTATATTGAAGTTATTTAAGATACTACTTGAAAAGTAAGGCTCAAATGTTGAATAGATTTCTTTACTTTATAGAGACAAGTAAATTCCTAAACCTTGTTGAGTTTACTGAACTTTGTATTTTTCCTTCTTTTTGTGTTGGGGAATAATAACAGTTCAAAACTGAAGGAATTTTTCATGAAATGATTTAATAAAATTGGCCGGGTAATGAAATGACTAAACAATAGAATTTGTTAGCTTGGCTCATGATTTGGTATATAATTGATGAAGTTTCTTTGAGTATTGTGAAATATTAGTTGATAATATTGATCCCTATATGAGTTAATTGATTTATTAGATGGTATTCATTGATGAAAATTGTGAATTGGAAAATGATGATATTCTTTTATTTCTCCTTGTTTCCTTCATTCATCACTTTTAAGTTTCAATACGTCTATCACTTTTGATTTTTTTTAGAAAAATTTTATATGTAATTTTTGAATTTTTAATTGTGGTTCAAACTTTTCTCTGCATTTTTATAACCCAAACCTAGGGTGTGATCGTGACCCAGCGAATGTGATACCCGAAGGCATCCTATCCAGGTCTCTTATATTATAAACATTCATAAGGTATGTAACGCCCCAAAATGTGTTACGAAATGCCCATAATCGTAGTTTTCACATACCTTAAAACCCGTGCATGATATTGAAAATTCGACTTCATATTCTTGATTAGGGGGAAAATTGAGAGGGAAATGGGTATAACTCCGATTTTAGAGGGCCTGTAGTGAAAATAATTTTTGCTAAATTACGATTTCCAGAGAAAATGCGCGCCCCTGGCCATGACACGCCAGGGGAGCGGAGCATTACATTTTTTGCCCTCGCGATGGGTCCGCATCGGACCAGTGCAGTTATTTCCCTTTTTTTAACAATTCATCCAAGGACATTGGGGTCATTGCCCCGTGCTTATTTAAATTTGAAATCACCCATACTTAGTCATTTTTCAACTTTATATCACTCAAAAAGCCTCTCTGAGACTTAGCCAAATATTTGGATCTCAAGGATTCTCTTCAAGCTCCAAGTCCCCTTCAAATTTACATTAAGAAAACTCAAGTTTAAAGTATGTGAGTTTCATCCATTGGGTCCTTTCACCCATGGAGTCCAACTTTCCTATTTTATGAAAATTGTATGATTTTAAGTTGTATTATCTATGTGTATAATTATTATGAAATATGAGCATAAAATATGTTGTAGTTTTATCAAATATTGTTGACTATGCATGAATGTCTATTTTGAGCTTATACTATGAGTTAATCTTTGTCTATTGCGACTATACGTGATTCAAGCTATGAAGTCTATGAACTATTGTGATGTTTTGATATGATTTACAAGTTGCCCATGATAGGGTTTTACCATGATGTTGGTGGGCTAATTTACATGACTTTATGATGCATTGATTTCACTATTTCATGATCCATACTCTTGCATTTTGAATGATTTGAACATGTATCCATATATTCCCACCAAGTGTTCGATAAAATGTTAAGTCAAGAATTCTCAAGTTATTTAAATGTTTTACATGTCAAGTGACTTTATGATGACTATGGGCTATCAAATATATTTTAAATTCATGAAATTATCTATGGTTATGCAAGCATGAAGTTAAGCCCTATTTTCACGATTGTCACCTCTTGTGAGCCATTTCATGCTAAAGCAAGGGTTCATGTATTATTATTACTCTCATGTTTCAAGTTAGGCTCACCATTAGAGGTCAACATATTTAAGAGCATATTCATGTCATGTTTTCATGTTTCTTATGAGTTATTAAAGTTATGATTTTTCAAGAATTACGTGGGATTAGACTTAGCATCGATGGATTGGATGTCGACGTGGACTATCTTCAAGGGTCCATACTCCTTTCTGTAAACTATGTGCCAACATAGGATTATACTTTACCCTTGCATACTAGTTGATCTAATTAGTGCACTTCTTAATGAAATACTTTCCAAAATTGGGTCATGTTCCCATAAGGAAGTTTACTAATTGGGTCATGTTCCCGTAAGTTTGAAGTATGGTTTACCTTGGTAAGTAGACCACCTCTTTCTCGATGAGCAGTAATATCGAGGTTTTAAGTTGTAGCTTGCTTGGTCTTATTCTTTGTTGATTGAGGTCTCTTCCCACAAATATTTATTATGATCTATACACGTTGAATGATTTACAAGTATGTTTTACTCCAAGCATTGACCATTCATGTCATATTGAGACTACACTTATCTATTGCCTATTATTATGCATTTTGACTATATTGGATATGTTTTGTTGCATTGCATCCAATATAATTAATACATTCAAATGTACTAATACATACTTTATGCCACATGGTATCACCATGTAGAGATCGGGACTCCTCTTGATCATCCTCCACATGGCTAATGTTGGCATTCCAGAATATAAGCTTTGGTGAGTCCTTAAGTCTGATAACACTAGATATGCTACTCTTACTTTGATATCTTTTTATGTTGAACACTTGATACTATGAGGGTGACCCTAGAAAGTGTCTTGGTCCCCGCTCCAACCCATGATAGAGGTGTTGTTGGAACATTTGATGTATTTATTCTATGAGCTTAACTGTTGAATGTTTTGTGATTATCAAAGACTTCCCTTAGTTCCGTTTCCCTTATTTATATATCTTGCTTTTGATATTTTTCTTCTGCAATCAAGGATGTGTGACTGATATGTTAAGAGATTTGTTTGGGGTTCCTTCGGGTTCCCCCCATTCACTGTGTTACATCTAAGACCTAGGTTTCGGCCATGAAAAACTTGGTATCAGAGAACTAAGTTGTTAATGGTTCTCGTAATCCAACACACCTGGTCGATTAGATAGTTGTGAAGTGTGCTACAACTATGAGTAAGAGGCTTTGAGGCATTTTAGAAAATGTTTCACTTCTTTGTAATCTATGTCATGTAGTAGAGCTAAGTCCTCTCGGGTGTATTTCTAATTCTTGACCATTACATTTCAGAATGTGTCTCAAGCTATTTAGGATGATGACATATCAAATGCGGAGGTTCGCAATGCTCTATGGATTTTAGCCAAAGTTATGACTACTCAACTCAGCCAATATGGGGGGTACCCCCGAGATTTCTAATGACAAGAAGGGGAAAGGAAAGACTAAGAGGGTCTGAGTTAGGGTGCTTCATCTTCTACCAGACTACCGGTGCCCAAGTACAAGGTGGGAAGAATCCATTTCGTCAGTTGTCAAAAGTGTGAAAAGAGGAACCATGGGAAGTGTTTGGTGGGCATTGAGAGTTGTTTCAAGTGTGTTAGTGATGGGCATAAGATGAAAGATTGCCCGGTGGCCTCAAAGGAAGGGAGAAAAAGGGCTCAATTTGAAGGAAGACTTCCATATATTAAGTCCAGTGGTAATGGTGGAGTGACTCGTCCTAGATGCCCAAATTATGGGAGAAACCATAGTGGCACATGTAGGAAAAACACGGGTGCATGCTTTGGGTATGGCAAGATGGGCGACAAGATTCCTAACTGTCCATATGTTCAAGGGAAAAGCAAGGGTGTTAGTGTTCAAGTTTCCCCTACGAGTCACAAATGTGGAAGGCACAATCCGGGAGATTGTGTGGCTGGTTCGAGTGCATGTTTCAAGTGTGGCGCAAAGGATCATGAGTTAAGACATTGTCCATGAGTTACTAAGGATTATGGGGATGACCGTCAACGTTCCCAACTATTTCCCACCAGCGGTCACTAGATTTGGCATGGTTCTTCACAGGTATATTAAAGGTTTTTTATTTTGATATATATGCATTGATAGACCCGGGTACCACTCTTTCTTTTATCACTCCTTTTGTCCCAAAAAGCTTCATGTGTGTCCCAAAATATTGTGTGAACCTTATGAAATGTCAACCCTCGTTAGTAAGTCTATTGTTGTTAAAAGAGTCCATAGAAATCGTCCCGTGTTAATATTGCATCTAGTCTTGCCTTATGATTTTGTTGAATTAGATATGGTGGATTTTTGATGTCATACTTGGGATGGATTGGCTGCATGCATATTGTGCTTCTGTTGATTGTTGAACCCATAGGGTTAAATTCCAATTCCCTAATGAGCCCGTTCTTGATTCGGAGAGTAGTAATGTGGTGGTTAAGGGTAGATTCATTTCTCGCCTTAAAGACAAAAAGTTGATTTCTAAAGGTTGTCTCTATCATCTTGTGAGGGTTAGGGATGTGGATTGTAAAGTCCTTCCTATTGAGTCGGTACTGGTAGTTAATGAGTTTCTTGATGTCTTTTCTGATGAGCTTCCCGATGTGCCTCCCGAAAAGGAAATAGATTTTGGTATAGACCTCCTTCCCGATACTTAATCCATTTCTATTCCCTCTACCATATGGCCCTGACGGAGTTGAAGGATCAATTAAAAGATTGGTTGGAAAAGGGTTTCATAAAGCCTAGTAAGTCACCTTGGGGTGCACCATCGTTGTTTGTGAAAAAACAAGGATGATTCTCTTAGAACGTGCATTGATTACCAACAACTTAATAGAGTCACCATAAAGAACAAGTACCCTCTACCAAGGATTGATGACTTTGTTGAACAACATCAAGGGGGTAGTCACTTTTCTATGATTGATCTTCGATCTGGGTATCACTAAGTGAATGTGAGGAAGTGTGATGTTTCCAAGATGGCTTTCTGGACTAGGTATAGACATCTTGATTTTATGGTTATGTCTTTTGGGTTGACCAATACACCGATTATCTTTCTGGATCTCTAGAATAGGGTCTTTAATCCCTATCTTGACTTGTTTGTGGTGGTTTTTATTGATGATATCTTGATTTATTCCCATAGTGAGGAAGAACATATGAATCACTTGAGGGTGGTGTTGCAAATCTAGAAGGAGGAGAGATTGTATGCTGAATATGAAAAATATGAGTTTTGGTTGAAAGAGGCTGCTTTCTTAGGGCATGTGGTGTCGGATGATGGCATTAAGGTGGATCCTAAGAAGATGGAGGTGATTAGAAATTGATTTGGACCTTTGACTCCATCGAACATTAGAATTTTCTTAGGTTTGGCAGGTTATTATCGGAGGTTTGTTAGTGGTTTCTTTTCTATTTTTTCTCCTATGACTAAGTTTGCAAAAAAGAAGGGAAAATTCGTGTTGACCGATCAATGTGAGAAGAGTTTCCAAACTTTGAAAGATAAGCTTGTCTCCGCTCCTATATTGTTTCTACCGAAATGGTTGGAAGAATTTGTTATATATTGTTATACCTCAAGAATTGGTTTGGGGTGTGTTTTGATACAAAATGGTAAGTTGATAGAATATGCTTCTAAACAACTTAAGATGCATGAACATAATTGTCCAATCCATTATCTTGAATTGGTGGCCGTAGTTATTTCTTTGAAAACTTGGCATCACTACTTGTATGGGGACCATGTTGATGTGCTTACCGATCAGAAGAGTTTCCAATATGTGTTCATCCAAAAAGATCTTAACTTGATACAAATAAGGTGGTTAGAACTTCTTAAGGATTATGATATGAATGTGCATTAGCATCCCGACAAAGCTAATATTATGGTCGATGATCTAAGTAGAGTATCCATGGGGAGTTTAACTCATCTTAATGTTGGTGACGAAGAGGTGGCTAGATTTGTTCGCCAGTTGGCTAGGTGTGGGGTTAGGTTGAAGGAAGTTGAAAATGGTGGTGTAGTGGTTGTTGATGGTTCAAAGTCTTCTTTGATTGATGAGCTGAAGGAAAAACAAGACCTTGATCCCACTTTGTTCGATTTGAAGGCCTTGGTAAAGGATGGTAAAGTAAAGGTTTTCTCCCAAGGGGGAGATGGTACCCTTAGGTACCATGGTAGGTTGTATGACTTGAGGAAGTTGATTTTACATGAAGCTAAAAATTCATCCTATTCTATTCACCGCGGTTCCACAAAGATGTATAGAGACTTGAGGTAGGTGTATTGGTGGGGTGGTATGAAGAGTGACATTGTCAAGTTCATATCCAGATGTCACAAGTGCCAACAAGTGAAAGTCGAACATCAAAGACTGAGTCGCCTAGCGCAAGACATAGAAATTCCTACTTGGAAGTAGGAAGATATTAAGATGAATTTTGTGGTTGGGTTTCCAAAGACTAGGAAACATTTTGACTCTATTTGGATTGTGGTTGATCGAATGAAAAAGTCGCCTCATTTTCTACCAATTAAGACCACTTATGGTGCTAAAGATTATGCTAAATTGTATATTCATGAGTTGGTTAGACTGCATGGGGTGCCCTTGTCTTTAATTTCGGATCATGATGCTCAATTCATTTCATATTTTTTGGAGGTCTTTCTAAAGCGGTCTTGATACCAAGGTTAAGCTTAGCATGACTTTTCATCCTCAAACGGATGGCTAAGCTGAAAGGATTATCCAAACTCTTAAGGATATGCTTAGAGCTTGTGTTTTGGATTTTAAGGGTAGTTGGGATGAACATCTTACACTTATTGAATTTGCTTACAACAATAACTACCACTCTAGCATTGGTATGGCTCCCTTTGAAGCCCTTATGGTAGATGTTGTAGATCCCCGATTGGATGGTTTGGTGTAGGGGAGATTGCTTTGTTAGGTATTGATTTTGTTATGGAAGCATTGGAGAAAGTGAGGCTGATAAGGGAAAGATTGAAGACGGCTCAAAGTAGAAAAAAGCCATATTCGGAAGTAAGAAGGACAGATCTTGAATTTAAGGTTGGTGATTGGGTTTAGTTGAAAGGCTCACCCATGAAGGGTGTGGTCCATTTTAGCAATAAAGGTAAATTTAGCCCAAGGATAGTAGGGCCTTAAAGAATTATGGGAAGAGTTGGTAAGGTTGCCTATGAATTGGAGTTGCCTATGGAAATGAATATGGTTCATCTGGTATTCCATGTGTTTATGTTGAGAAAGTATGTGGATGACCCAAGTGCTATTATACCTTTAGATGTTGTGGGTGTTGTAGAAGATAACTTGACCTATGAGGAGGGCCCGATGGAGATCTTGAATAGACAAGTGAAGAGATTAAGAAACAAAGATGTAGCATTTGTCAAGGTGTTTGGAGGAACCAACAAGTTGAAAGTGCCACATGGGAAGCCGAGGCGGACATGAGAAAGCAATATCCATATCTCTACCATTCTTCTTAAGCAGAAGGTAATATTAAGCCCCACCTCTGATTTCAAGTCCTAAGTTTCAGTCCTTATATCATATTGTAAGAATTCATGTTTATGAAATAAGTTTATGTGATTTTGGCATTCATGTTGAGTCTTTTTATTTTAAATGATGTAAGTATAATTATTGTATTGATGTTGGGCTGAAATCTTCATGATTACTTCTCTTATACATGTTTCTTTGACATTTGGGGATGAATGTTCTTAAGGGGGAGATATTGCACAACCTCAAAATGTGCTTCGGAAATGCCCATAAGTGTAATTTCCTTATATCTCATAATCCATGCATGATATCGAAAATTCAATGTCATATTCTATAACACCCCACATTTTACATGTATTAATGCTATATAAATGAAACATGATATAGTTTGGTTAAATCAGTGCCAATTTTTAAAAGTGCTTGAATCTCGGGTTAGTGGGCGATATGGGCGTCTAACACTTAAGAGGGTCGAATGAATACATGTTTTGTGTTAAATTGAGGAGATCACAGCCCTAAACAAAGTGAGAGAGTTGAGGTACTTATAGTACTTAATAAGCTAGTTGGTGAGTCACCTACTTGCTTAGCTTAAATTTGCTAGCTAAACGGAGACGAGGCCCGATGTCGAATTTGTCCAAGTTCGATTATGAATAAAGTTCATGTTAAGGGGGAAAATTTATCCTATGTTTTGAAATCATAAATGAATTAAAAATTTCATTTTAGGAAGCATAGAAAATGGGACCATGCCCATCCCAATTCCTTTGAAAATTTGGCCCAAAGTAATTAAAAGGAAAGGAGAAGAATGGACAGCAAAAGGCCCATTAAGTTGGAGACCCATTAGGCCTAATTCTAAGGGATAAGATGCTGCTTCGCAAGTGTATTGATAGCTGTCATCATCTGGTCAAAAGATAAAGAGAAAGTTGGCCAAAAATATTCTTTAAAAATGGATCAAAAAGCAGCCCCTAAAGTCATTCCACTTCAACAATATTTCAACTTCCCTAAAGGCTCTTGTCTTCTACCTATTTCACTTTACCAGGCCACAACTACAATCCTCTAAGGCTCTTGAAGGGAAACTTGAATCTTGAAGGGAAAGGTAAGCAATTATAGTTGTGTATTTAGTATGTCTTCTTCATGAAAAACAAGAAGTATATGCTAGTATGTTGTGCTGGAAATTTTGGACATCATGTATCCTAAGTATTGTTGTGAACGATTTTTGTTGTTCAAGAGGATTTTCTCTTAATTGGTTGGCTGAATTATGAAGTAAGACTTATGTTTTAATAGGGTATAGTTTGTTATTCATGTAATTGAGTTGCTTCACTACTTTTACAGTCCACAAAAGTGAATCCTTATAGCATATCGCAATTGTGTTCATAATATGAACTTGTGGGCTGTTGGATGGAAAGCTATTGGCTCACGTCCTTCATGACTTCTTGGGTGATGTTCTAAAACTGTTTTAGCACTGTTGGTGTGTATAAATATTGTTGAAACAGTTTGGTTAGAGTTGGAACAAGTTTGAAATTGTCAACATTAAAATGTAGCAAGGGGGGGGGGGTAACGTTATGCTATCCATTGTAGGTTGTGTAGTATTGTTATATCTTATTCTTTGTGGGCTATTTTAAGACTATTAAGGGTCTAAAACAAGATATATATGATGTGTATATAAGAATGTTTGCATGAAAATATGATTATAAGTGACAAGATTGAATGGATGCCTTTGGGGTGATAGTTATAAGCTTGCCCTCCAGATGTTAGTTTTTTACGATATTGGACTGCCTAGAATTATTGTGTTGCTGCTAGTACTAGTCTTATTGCCTAATATGCAGTAGATAAATATTTGAGGGAGAAGCATCCACTCCAAGGTAGTAACGAGGTCATATAACGAGGTATGTAAGGCTACTTGATTTCGTATCATTTGGCATGAAACATATAGTCCTCCTTTGTAGATAAAGGTAACTGCCAACTCCGACACAACTATGAACCGTGTCTCCATTTTTTTTACATGTTCATATGCTCCTGTACATGGTCACTTTCAAATCAGCTTATACATGTGAATACCAAGTTACATGAGTTCTTATTGCTAATTAATGTTCACGAGTTATTTTACCTCATATGCATTTCATTATGTATGTAACATGCTCTCTTCACTGTCATATTGTCTTGTATGATTATATACATGTCATATGTTGTATATACAGCCTTAAAGCTCCAATACTGTGATCACCAAAAGAATCATCTCAAAAGTAATTGAAATATAAAGTATATAGTTTTGATGGGTGGTAGCCCGAGGGGTGGAAGCATCACCTAGTCAGGGACGATCCTATCACGTGTGGTAGCCCGAGGGTTGAGGAAGAACCTAGCCAGGGTCGATCCCAATACAATTTACCACTGATCAGTTGGTCATTTACAGTACATGATGTGCACAGATTATACAGTAAAGGTAAGGTAATATAAAGAACATAAAGTATACGATCCCAAAGTATATCCAAAGGTGGTCTCTTATTCCACACCAGTGCATAGTTTCGTCTGAAGTTGTTACTTCATATACAGTATTTCATGCCTTACATACTCAGTACATTATCTCATACTAACGTTCCTTACAGGGGACTTGCATTTCATGCTATAGGTTCAAGTGCTAGTAGATCTCCTCAGTAGAGTCTAGTTCATCCAGCTGTTGTGACCAAGCTCTATGTTGTTTCGGAGCTTTGTGTGCGTCTAAAAGCTTATACATTTGTATTGTATAGTTAATTGAGGTGGGGCCTGTCCCGAACCTTATTCGATACTTTCTCTTATCTAGAGGCTTTATAGACTATATAAATTAAAGTGTGGTTATGTCTCGTACTTTTGACACCGTGGCCCCAACGGCCTAATCACATGCATTTCCTTTTGACTGTATCATTGTTAACTTGCATAAATGCATGTTAAATTATGGAAATCCATTATAAAATGCATAGAAAGTGTATAGGTATAGGTTGGTTCTCTCGAGCCTTATCGGTAATGGGTGCCAGTCCACCCTAACGGGACTTGGGGCGTGATATATTCTTAATCGGGGGAAACATTGTGTGGGAAATAGATGTAACCCAATTTTAGAGGACCTATAGTGAAAAATAATTTTTGCTAAATAATGATTTCTAGAGAGCATTCGCGCCCTGGACATGATGCGCTAGGGGCGCAGAGCGGTACATTTTTTGCCCTAATGATGGGTTTGCATCGCGCCAGTGACGCGGACTAGTGCAGTTATTTCCCTTATTTTCCAATTTGGCCAAGGGCATTGGGATCATAGCCCCATGGCCATTTAGACGTGAAATCACCCATACTTAGCCATTTTTCAACTCTATATCACTCAAAAGCCTCTCTAGAGCTTAACCAAATATTTTATCAAAATTCAAGTGTCTCAAGTCAATTCCGGATCTCAAGGATTCTCTTAAAGTTTCAAGTCTCCTTCAAGTTTACATCAAGAAAACCCAAGTTTAAGGTATGTGGGTTTCATCCATTGGGTCCTTTCACCCACAGAGTCCTACTTTCCTATATTATGAAAATTGCATGATTTCAAGTTATATTATCTATTGGTATCTATTATTATCAAATATGAGCATAAAATATGTTGGAATTTTGTCAAATATTGTTTTATGCTTGAATATATATTTTAACCTTATATTTAAGTTAATCTTTGTCTATTGAGACTATACGTGATTCATGCTATGAAGTCTATGAACTATTGTGAAGTTTTCATATGATTTAGAAGTTACCCATGATGGGGTTTTTCCATGATGTTGATAGGCTGATTTACATGACTTTAAGATACGTTGATTTTACTATTTCATGATCCATACTCTTGCATTTTGAATGATTTGAACATGTATCCATATGTGCTAACCATGTGTTTGATAAAATGTCAAGTCACAAATTGTCAATTTATTTATATGTTTTACAAGTTAAGTGACTTTATGATGACTATAGTCTATCAAATATGTTATAAATTTGTGAAATTATCTATGATTATGTAAGTTTGAAGTTAAGCCCTATTTTCACGATTTTTATCTCTTGTGAGCCATTTCATGTTAAAGCAAGGGTTCACGTAATATTATTACTCTCATGTTTCAAGTTAGGCTCACCATTAGAGGTCAAGATGTTTAAGAGCTATTCATGTCATATTTTCATGTTTCTTATGATTTATTAAAGTTATGCTTATTTCAAGTATTACGTGCGATTAGACTTAGCATCGATGGATTGGATATCGGAGTGGACTATATTCAAGGGTCCATACTTCTTTCGCTAATCTATATGTCAACATAGGATTATACTTTACCCTTGCTATACTAGTGGATCCATTTACGACACATCTTAATGAAATCCTTTCTGAAATTGGGTCATGTTCCTGTAAGGAAGGTTACTTCATACGAAAATTGGGTCATGTTCCTGTAAATTTGCAGAATGGTTTACCTTGGTAAGTAGACCACCTCTTTATCGATGAGGGTTAATATCGGGATTCCAAGTTGTAGCTCGCTTGGTCTTATTCTATGTTGATTGAGGTCTCTTCCCACATTTATTTATTATGATCTATACAAGTTGAATGACTTACAAGCATGTTTTACTTCAAGCATTGATCATGCATGCCATATTGAGACTACACTTATCTATTGCCTATTACTATGAATTTTGACTATATTGGCTATGTCTTGTTGCATTACATCCTACATAGTTAGTGTTAAGCCGAAAAATGGCTTTTTTGAAAAAAAGAATTCAAAAAATCAGTTTAAAATCAATTTATTTAAGTGAAAACCAATTTTAAAATCTTAAAGGGAAACAGAGTCGCCACCTAATTTTGTGGATAATTAGGAAACCATTAAATATTTTAAAAGACCTAACAGAAAAATCTTTTAAAATTCAGAAAATAGGTTCGGGTTCATATTTCCACTTTGAGAAGGTTTTACACACTTGAAATGGCCGTTCAATACGGTTATCCAGCGATTAAGTGATTTGACTAACTTTTGACTTGAAAAAGATTGATTGATTTTGAAACTTTGATTAATTTTGAAAGACTCAATTTGTCCTGACTTTGAAAGCTGAACTAAAATGATAAAATCACATTTTTATTTTTATCTTTTCCTTTTTAATATTTTAATGCAAAACCCTTTTCAAAATGAAGCAAAAATAAAATAACATAAATATTCGACATGTCGGGGAATTTAACTAGATTGAAACCAATAAGATAAATGTAAGCATTCAAATAAATACAACAAACAAGAGAATATAAGAGGAGAGTTAAGTTGTTATCTCTAATGCAACTTGTGCCTCCCGGGATCTGTTAACAGATTCTTTCTCTGGAAATTAGGCCGACTCAGAGGAAGGGAAGTTTGGGCCTCCATGGCCCAAGGAATGCAGTGTGGGGAGTCCAAAATGGGCTCGGAGCGTTCATGCAAAGGAATAAAATAAATATTAGTAAGAGATTCAAATTTATTAATAACAATGCAAGGGGATTATGCTGACTCTCTTGAAACAAAATAAAAGCAAGACATTTGACTTAAGTTGATGGAAATGTTGTAATTTCAATAGCAAAGCAGGCAACAACTAAAGGATCAGGACTAAGGCATGTTTAGGCCAAAACA
>JAOTQR010079643.1:0-10424 GCA_025774065.1 Solanum ossicruentum
ATGATTTTCCTTAACCAATGTTCTTGTTTTTTCTACTTCTCTGTGTTGGAATAGAAACTAAATCATTATATGCTTACATTTTTATCTTAACTCATGAACAACCTCATCTAATTTCTTATGAAGATATGGTGTCCATAGCAGGTGTTGTCTTTTGTTTTGTGGTCTTTTTGTAGTTAATTTTGAAAGCAAAGAACGATCCTTCTCTTTCTCTGATGTACCACATGTTTTAACTTGTGCCTCCTCATTAGTACTTCTCATTTTCTTAGAACCTATCACTTGATTTAGATAAATCTCATAGCAATTCGCTATGCTTTTTCCCTTCTTTCTTGCAATTTCTTAGCACAAGATGTGTTGTCCAGTACATCAAGCTGATTAGCCTTGTTGTGCTGGAATTTTTCATTTGGCTTCTTATTGTGCCAATTCACATGTTGCCATATACATTCTTGAGTTTCACTGATGAAATGGAAAACTTCCTAAAAATGTAGCATGCTCATTGTGCGTTATTTCTAGTACCATTTCCATCGTCACCTCCAGAGACATCACTAAACCAAAAGATGAAAAATCAGTGTGAGTGATTGGAGCTAGGGCGACGAGCATCGTGGGAATGGTTTTGCAACTTACCAACCCACTCAAAAAAGTCAATACTTGCTAGGCAATTGTTGGGTCTAAAAGGGGAACTGCTGTAGTCCCTGCTTGTTCATCTTCATCAATTTTTGCATTCTCCTCACACTTAATCTCTACATTTTCCTCTATCTCAACTTGAGGTTTAGGAGGGGGCTCTCCTATAGGTGCATTTGCAACTTGGGCCTCACCTCTAGCAGGTGCTACCATTCCTCGATTCTTCCCCTTGCTCATCCTCTCCCTTTTCTTCTTGTCGCTAGATTCTTTGCTAGGTCATTGGTGGGAGTTGCTGGCCTGAAACGATAGTAGCACCTGGATCACCAGATAATAACTGGAATCAAGTTTTAGTACAACAAGAGGATTGAAGAAAAAATATAAAACAGATTGCCTAAAGTCATGTAGTCTTTCGAAGAAAAGTATAAAATAAATTTCCTGAAGTCATATAGCCTTTTGAAGAAAAGTACACTCATCTCTGTACCATTCCACAAGACGTTGTAGACTTGTTCTAGTATAATAAGATCAATGAATCTAAACCTTTGATACCAACTAAGTCATGACCCCGAAATATGCCATGAGTGAAACCCTCTCTAACTCTCTCGTAAAAAAAGAATTATTATAACCCAAATAGTAAATTAAACAAATTAGTAATTTAAGATGTAGAAACAGGTTAAACTAATAGGTCGAGATTGAGTTCTCACAAACTCAAAGAAACTAGATATTGTAGACAAAAATTACATCGACACATCTGTACTGAGCCCGACGAGAGGCCCAGGTGGCTCGGTGGCGCCGCAAGACACCTAGTAGGATTTTATGTGCCAAGAAATAGGAAATAGGTGATTTCGACAATTCTTCGTAGGTGTTAGCCCACAGTTTATGGTGCTACTGGGGGATTTGGGCCAATGTTCTTATAAAATTACACCAGCTTGTCCTTATTGTGCCCGAAAAGAGGTCCAGGTGTCCCATCGACATCGCAGTATACCTAGTAGTATTTTATGGGCCAAACAACAGAAAACAGATAATTTCGGCAGTTCCTTGTGGGTGTTAGCCAATGATTTATGGCGATACCTAGGGATCTAAGCCAACTTCCCCCAAAAAATCATACATACCGATTCGTATTGAGCCCGAAAAGAGGCTCAGGTATTCCTATGTCACCGCAAGACACCATGCATGATTTTATGGGCCAAGCAATAGGAAGCGGTCAGTTTCGGTAGTTTTTCATGGGTGATAGCCCATGGTTTATGGCACTTGGTGAACCAAGCCTAATTTCTCAAAAACGTACACTAACCCATCTATAATGAGCTCGACAAGAGGTGCAGGTGGCCCGACGGCACCGCGGGACTCCTGGTATGATTTTATGGGCCAAGAACAAGAAACAGATGATTTTAACAATTTTTTGTGAGTGTTAGCCCACGGTTTATGCCACTGGCTGGGGATCCAAGTCAACTTTTCTTAAAAGTTACACCAACCCATCTGTAACTAGTCCACCAGTAGACCCAAGTGGCCCAGCAATGCCGCAGGACGCCTTGTAGGATTTTATGGTCTAAGAAACAAAAACGAGGTGATTTCGGCAATTTTGTATGGGTGTTAGCCCATGGTTTGTGGCACTGCCTAGAAATCCGGGACAAATTTCCTAAAAAATTGCACCAACATGTCTGTAACGACCCGTCAAGCAGCTTAGGTGGTTTATTAGCGTTGCAAAATGCCTGGTAGGATTTTATGGGCCAAGCAATAGGAAACAATTTTTTGTATGTGTTAGCCTACGGGTTGTGGTGTTGCCCGGGGATCCAAGCCAACTATCCTAAAAAATTATACAAACCCCTCTGTAACGAGCTTCGTAAGAGGCCTAGGTGGCCCGATGGTGACACAGGATTCTTGGTAGAATTTTATAGGCCAAGCAACAGGAAACATGCAATTTTGGCAACTTTTTGTGGGTGTTAGCCCACAATTTATGGCGCTGCCCATGCATCCATGCTAAGTTTCCAGAAAATTACGCTGGACTATTTGTAATGAGCCTAGAAAGAGGCCCAGGTGCCCCAACAGGATGCCTAGTAGTATTTTATGGGAAAAGCAATAGGAAACAAGTGGTGTTAGTAGTTTTTCATAGGTGTTAGCCCATGGTTTATAGCGCTGCCCAGGGATTCGAGCTACCTTTCCTGAAAAATTAGACCTTCCATCCTTAATGATCCCTATAGAGGCCTAGCTGGGCCAATGGTGCCGCAAGATGCCTGGTTGAATTTTACGAACCAAGAAACACAAAACAAGCGATTTCAGTAGTTTTTTGTGGGTGTTAGCCCATGGTTTTTGGCGCTGCTCGGGAATTTGGTCCAACTTTCCTAAAAAATCTCACCTATACAACCATAACGAGCTTAACAAGAGGCCTAGATACCCCAACATTGGCATAGGATGTTTGGTATGATTTTATAGGCCAAGCAACAGAAAACATACGATTTCAACAATTTTTTGTTGGTGTTAGCCAATGGTTTATGGCACTGCTAGGGGATTGGGATAACTTTCAGAAAAACTCATACCTAACCATCCATAATGAGCCTAGAAAGAGGGTCAGGTAGCTCGGTGGTGCCGCAGGATACTTTGCAAGATTTTATGGGCTATGCAACAGGAAGCAGGCGATTTGGATAGTTTTTCGTGGGTGATAGTCCATGGTTCGTGGCGCTGCCCTATGATACGGGCCTAATTTCATGAAAAATTATACCAACCCATCTATAACGATCCGAGTAAGAGGCCTAAGTGGCCCGACGGTGATGCAGGACGCCTAGTATGATTTTATGGGCCAAGCAACATGAAATAGGCAATTTCAGCAATTTTTCGTGGGTGTTAACCCATAGTTTGTGGCGCTGCCTGGGAATTCGAGACTACTTTTCTGAAAAATTTCATCAGCCCATGCGTAACGAGTCTGAAAAAAGACCCAAGTGGCTTGGTGGTGTCGCAGGATGCCAAGTGGGATTTTATGGTCCAATAAATAGGAAACAGGTGATTTCAACAATTTTTCATGATTGTTAGCCCACGGTTTGTGGCTCTACCCAGGAATCTTGGCCAACAATCCTAAAAAATTACACTGACCCATCCGTAACGAGCCTGGAAAGAGGCGCATGATAATTTGTATCGTTTTGTAGGCCAATCAATAGGAAACAAGCGAGTTTGGCAGTTTATCGTGGGTGTTAGCCCACGATTTATGGCTCTGCCCATCTATCAGGGTCAACTTTCCTGAAAAATTATTATGACTATTTTGTATAAAGATCTACAAGAGGGTTAAGTGTCCTGGCAAGCTGCAAACGGCCAGTAGGTTTTTTTGGTCCTGATAACACAAAATAGTCGATTTTAGTAGTTTTTCGTGGTTTTTAGCCCACTGTTTGTGGTGCTGCCCAAAGATCTAGGGCAACTTTCCCGAAATATTACTGATAAGTCTATGACGAGCCCGAGATGAGGCCCAGGTAGCCCGATGGTGCTGTAGGATGCTTGGTATAATTTTGTGGTCCAAGTAATAGGAAACTGGCTATTTCAACATTTTTCATGGGTGTTAGCCAATGGTTAGTGGCACTGCCCAGGGATCCGAGCCAACTTTCCTAAGAATTTACATGGACCTGCCTATAATGAGCCCGAAAAAAAGGTCCAGGTGGCCTGGTGCGGCCACAGAATGCCTTGTAGGATTTCGTTGTCTAAGCAACAAGAAAAAGGTGATTTCAGCAGTTTTTCATGGGTGTAAGCCTATAGTTATGGCTCTAGCTGGGAATTCGGGCCAAAATTTCAAAAATATTGCACTGATCCATCTATAACGAGCCTAGCAAGAGGCTAGGTGGATGGGTTGTGCCATAGGATGTCTTGTAGGAATTTATGGGTGAAGCAACAAGAAACATGCAATTTCAGCAGTTCTTTGTAGGTGTTATCCCGCGGTTTGTTGCATTGCTAGGGATACAGGCCAACTTTCCCTAAAATTTTAACATTGACCCATCCGTAACGAGCACGAAAATAGTCCCAGGTGGTCTGACGACATCGCAACTGGTACGCTTTTATGAACCATGCAACAGGAAATAAGCGATTTCGACAGTTTTTCATGGGTACTAGCCCATGGTTTTTGGCGCTGCCCAAGAATCTTGGCTAGCTTTCCAAAAACATTAACTGACCCATTCATAACGAGCCAAATAAGAGGCCGTGGTGGCCCACCAGCACCTAAATACGCCTAGTAGGATTTTACGGGCCGAGTAATAAGAAACAAGTGATTTCACTAGTTTTTTGTGGGTGTTAACAGATGATTTATGGCGCTGTCCAAGAAACCAGGCTAACTTTCTTGAAATATTATATCGAAACTTCCATATCGTGCCCGATAAGAAGCCCTCATGGCCCGATAGTGATGTTGGTTGTCGGGAAGGTTTTTATGAGCCAAGCAACATGGAATAGACAATTTTAGTAATTTTTCTTGGGTGTTAGCCCACGGTTTATGGCGTTGCTTGGGGATTTGGAAAAATGTTCCTAAAAAATCACACGGATCCATCCATAACAAGCTCGGAAAAAGCCCAGGTGGTCCAATGGTGCCACAGGACGCCTGGTAGGAGTTTACGGGCTAAAGAACACGAAACAGGCAATTTCAGCAGTTTCTCGTGGATGTTAGCCCATGGTTTTTGGCACTACCCGGGGATCCAGGATAACTTTTCAAAACACATGCACCACCCCATCTATAATGATCCCAACAAGAGGCCCTAGTGGTTCGACGGTGCCGCAAGACACATGGTAGGATTTTATGGGCCAAGCAATAGGAAATGGGCGATTTCAATAGTTTTTCATGGGTGTTAGCCCATGGTTTATGGCGCTGCTCAATGATTTAGGATAACTTTTCCAAAAAATTACAATAACCCATCCATAATAAGACCGACAAAAGCCTAGGTTGCCCGATAGCGTCGCAGGATGTTTAGTAGGATTTTATGAGCCGAGCAATAGGAAACAAGCAATTTCGGTAGTTTTTCATGGGTGTCAACCCACGATTTACGCTGCTGCCCAGGGATCTAGGCCAAAAATCCTAAAAAACAATTACATTGATCCATTCCATAACGAACTCGTAAGAGGCCTAGGTGGCCTGATGATGTCGCAAGATGCTTGGTAGAATTTTATAGGCCAAGCAGTAGGAAACAAACAATTTCGATAGTTTTTTTATGGGTGTTAGCCCATGGTTTATGTCACTTCCCATTGATCCCGGCCATCTTTCATGAAAAATTATAATGACTCATCCATGTGGAGCTCGGCAAGAGAGCCAAGTTTCCTAGAAGAGCTGCAAACACCTAGTAGGATTTTATGGTCTAAGAAACAGAAAATAGACAAATTTGACAATTTTACATGGGTGTTAGCCCACGGTTTGTGGCACCGCCTAGGGATCCAAGCCAAATTTCATAAAATCTTAGACCATCCCATCCCTAACAAGCGCAACAAAAGGCCCAGGTGGTCAGGTGGCGTTGATGGACGCCTGGTGGATTTTATGAACCATGCAACAGGAAACAAGCAATTTCTGTAGTTTTTTCGTAAATATTAGCCAATGATTTTTAGCGCTGCCTAGGGATCTAGGTAATCTTTCCCAAAAAATTACACCAACCCGTCCATAATGAGCCCAAGAAGAGGCGCTGGTGACTTCGCGATGCCACAGCAGCGCCGCAGGACGTATGGTAGGATTTTATGGGCTAAGCAATAGGAAATAGACGATTTCAGTAGTTTTCCATAGGTGTTAGCCCATGGTTTGTGGTACTATTTGGGGATTCAGGACAACTATCCCTAAACATTACACCTGCCAATTTGTAATGTCTTCTTGGTGATGTCATAGGATGCCTGATATGATTTTATGGCCAAGCAAAAGGAAAAAGAGGCCCTGGTGGTTCGAGATGCTGCACGATATCTGGTAGGATTTTATTGGTCAAGCAATATGAAACAAGCTATTTTGATAGTTTTTCATCACTGTTAGCCCACAATTTTTGGCACTGCTGGAGGAATTAGGCCAATATTCCTAAAGTTCTCTATCTACCTATCTATGACAAACTCGACAAGAGGCCTAGGTAACTCGATGGTACAGTAGGTTACCTGGCAAGATTTTATGTGCCAAGCAACAGAAAACAGATGATTTCGGTAGTTTTTCGTGGATGTTAGCCCATGGATTGTGGTGCTGCTCGAGGATCCAAGCCAAATTTCTCTAAAAATTATCCTGACCCATCCATGAAGAGCCTGGCAAGAGGCTCAGGTGGCCCTATGGTATCATAGGATGCCTGGTGTGATTTAATGGCCTAAGCAACAGGAAACATGTGATTTCAGCACTTTTTTTGTGGGTATTAGCCCATGGTTTGTGGTGCTGCCCAGGGACCCGAGCTAACTTACCCAAAACAATACACCGACCTACTTGTAACGAGCTCGGCAAAAGGCATAGATGGCCTTGGGATGATGCAGGATGCCTGGTAGCATTTTATGGGCCAAACTACAGGAAACAAGCGATTTCGATAGTTTTTCATGAGTGTTAGCGCACAGTTTGTGGTGTTACCTAGAGATCCAATCCAACTTTTCCAAATTATTACTTTGAACAATCCATAACGAACTTGTTAAGAGGCCAAGGCGGCCCTATGGCACTGCAAAAAGCTTAGAAGGATTTTATGGGCCAATCAACAGGAAACAAACAATTTAGGCAATTTTTCATGGGTGTTAGCCCACGGATTGTGGCGCTGCTTAGAGATCTTGGCTAACTTTCCCAAAAACTTACACTAACCCATCTATAATGAGCCTGTCAAGAGGCCCAGCTATCCCGCAGCACTGTAGGACGCCAAGTAGGATTTCATGGGCCAAGCAACAGGAAACATGTGATTTTAACAATTTTTCATGGGTATTAGCCTATAGTTTGTGGCCCTGCTCATGGGTCCAGGCCAACATTCTCGAAAAATTACACTTACCTATTCATAACGAGTCCAACAGGAAGCCTAGGAGGGTCAGCGCTACCGCAGGAATGATTTTATGGGCCAAACAATAGGAAACTGGAGATTTCGGGGTTCCAAACCAACTGTCATAGAATATTACACTGACCTCTCCATAACAAGCCCGACGAGAGGCCCAGGTGGCCTAGCGGTGTCGTAGGGTGCTCAGTAGGATTTAATGGGACAAACTATAGGAAACAAGCAATTTTCGTAGTTTTTCATAGGTGTTAGCCCATAGTTTGTTGCACTTCATAGGGATCCAGGACAACTTTCTTAAAAAATTATACTGACTCGTCCATAATGAGCCCAGAAAGAGGCCAAGGTGGCTCAGCAATACCACAATCTACTGGTTGGATTTTATGGACCAAACAACATGAAACATGTGATTTTGGTAGTTTTTCATGGGTGTTAGCCCACGGGTTTTGGTGCTATCTAGAGATCCGAACCAACTTTCCTGAAATATTACACCTACTCATCGTAAGGATCCCAACAAGAGGCCCAAGTGGCCTAGCATCACCATAGGACACCTTAAAGGATTATATTGGCCAAGCAACTAGAAATAAGCAATTTTGACAGTTTTTTGTGAGTGTCAACCCACAGTTTGTGGCGCTGCGGGGGATTCAAGCCAACTTTCCCAAAATATTACATCGACCTATTCAAAAAAAGCCTAGAAGGAGGCCCAAGTGGAAGGGCAATGCTTCAGGAAGCCTAGTAGGACTTTATGGTTCAAGCAACAACAAAAAGACAATCTCATCAGTTTTTCGTGGGTATTAGCCCATGTTTTGTGGCGCTGCCCGGGGATTCAGGATAACTTTCCTGAAATGTTATACCGACCAATTCGTAACGAGCCTGGTAAGAGGCCTAGGTGGCCTAGTGGAGCCACAAGATGCCTAGTAGGTTATTATGGATCAAACAACAGGAAATGTGTGATTTCACTAGTTTTTCGTGGGTGTTAGCCCACGGTTTTCGGTGGTGCCTGAGGATCCAAGCCAACTTTCTTGAAAAGTTATACCATTCCATCCATAATGAGCCTGGTTAGAGGTCCAAGTGGCCCAACGACATCACAGGATGCCTTGTAGGTTTTTATGGGTCAACCATACAAACAGTTAAATGTTGTTATGTTAGCACTCATTACCATTGACTTCGCTTTCGTCTTCATTATCTATAAATATCCTTAAGCATCCATTTTTCATCCTCATCGATACACTCCAACCACTTTGTATAGGCAATGTTCTTATCTTCCACTTTGCCCCTTAACTTATTCGTTCCACCACCAATCACCCTGACATCCACCAAAGGACATTCTCGATATCCCTAGTACCTTGGTAGCTACTTTTCTAATGTAACCAGTAGTCATGTCCCACATGTTTTTCGCATCCTCAGTATTACTCCAAGCTCGCATACTACTCAACTTTTGCCTCATCTACTATGAAAGGGTAGGATTCAAAGCCCTTCATCTAATCCTCGATCAATCATAAAGGACCTTCTTCCTCTTATTCCTCTTAGTTTTTAAATCTATTACCAAAAGCTTATGTTGTATGGAAATATTTTCACCCAAAATAGCCTTACAATCCTTATAAAGGCCTCTATCACCCTTCTAAAAGAGTACGTAATCAATTTAAGACTTAGTTACCATACTACGAAAGGCAACCAAGTGATTTCCCTCTTCAAAGAACATGAGTTAACAATGACCAACTAAAAGACTTTAGAAAAATCCAAGAGAGATAACCCACTTCTGTTCCTTTCCCCCAATACCAATCCTCCATGAACATCTTTATAACCACTAGAAGTTACACTGATATATCGATTAAAATATCTCCCAATGAAGGTCTTTTTGGTGTTCAGGATACCTCTCACTACCTCATGTAAATCCTCCCATAAGAGCTTTCTGACATCCTCATCTAGTCCAACCACTTGAAGCGCATAAGCACTAACAACATTCATAATATATCTACCAATACCAAGTTTAATCAACATCATCCTATCATTAATCCTCCTAATCTCAGCCACATACTCTCTAAGGTCCTCGTCTAGATATTTACTCCATTTCTATCCGTAGATCCGCTGGAATACCATAATTTAAACCCATCCCCATTCCAATATTTGGTACCAACCCATCTAGTCTCCTAAACACAAGCTATATTAATCTGTTTTCCTCTTAAGACTCTTCACTATCTCTGTGGATTTCTTTATAAGTGACCCTATGTTCCATGATCCTACTCTTAACTTCACTAAGCCTATCTTCCTCTTACTATTACTGCCCCTCGTCTTCGACTCCAACTAAAGACATGACCTTAGTCTACCATTATTCTCGGATGCCACTAAACTAAGAACAGATAACTCGATAAACTATAGTAGATCAAGAAGATACAAAAACTCAAAATAGAGCAACAACCCAATAATACAATAATATATAAAACAGGAAAATATAATGTGGAATAATGCACAATAATCAATACGTAAAAATGAGAAATAAAAACCAATAATTGTGGGAAATTCAATAAGTTCTCTAAAAATAAGTTTCCCACAATAAACAAGTCAAAGAAAAGAAAATCAATTCAATTTCACAATAAACAGTCAACAAATAAATTCAAGAAAATTGACGTATTTCTACAACAAACAAGTAAAGGAAGAGAAACCCAATTCAATTTCACAATAAAAAAGTTAATAATATCAACTCAATTCAAGAAAATTGATACATTTTCACAACAAACAAGTCAAAGAAGAGAAAAACCAATTTAATTTTATAATAAATAAGTTAAATATCAACAAAGCATTAAGAAATTTGATATATCGTCACAATAAACATGTCAAAGAAGAGAAAACTTATTCAATTTCACAACAAACAAGTCA
>JAOTQR010079644.1:0-10423 GCA_025774065.1 Solanum ossicruentum
ATATGTGTATATGTATATATAATATATATATATATATATATATATATATATATATATATAAAGTATTTCATCATCCAATGTTTACATGTAATTTTTATTAAGTAAATCACATGATTCATAGTACCTTGAGGCATCAGGCCATATGATTCATTAAACCAACTAAAGAGTCAATTCTATGTGCAAGTCTATGCAATGTTTATTAAATAATTTATGTATTTTTCTGCATAAGTGCATGTGCCTACATACGATGAACTTGCTGCATTTGACTTGCCTGGAGTTTAATATATACCTGATAGTGAAGCATACCTTCAAGTAGTCAACCAAAAATCATAGAACCTTCAGAGTTTGAGGATCCACTTCTGAACCCCCGGAGCATTTGATAAGAAGGTCCAAACATGTTATTGGTACATCCTCTACATCGCCTCTGAAAAGAGTAAGGACGACTGGCAGTAAAAATCCAACTCCAGCACAAGATGTTTTTGAAAAAGTCATTGATCCTTTTTACAAAAAAGTAAGCCCCCACCCCCAAATCAGTGACAAGAAATTCCCGTTGACACCCAATTTTGATCGACCTATACCCTTTTTAGATTGTCATTTTATTAAAATAGGTATTTTTGAAACTTTTTAAATAAATGCATCTATTTTTTTAATTTTATCCAAATAATTGTGTATACTTTTATTATTATTATTATTATTTACTTTTATTATTATGATCATTTAGGGACAATAATAGTAGTAGTAATATTTATTATTATTTACTTATTACTTTTATTATTAATTAACATGCTAATATCGTATTTTAAATGCATTATATTTTTTAGCATATATTAAGTGTTTTCTTTATATAAAAAATTATTATTTTAAAATATTGTATATTTATTTTGTGTGTATATATATTAATTAAGTGACAATCTAACCAATATCATCCCAATTCATATAATTCATAGTCCTTTTAATTTAATCCATTCTGATTTATTCAAATCATAGTCTTTTCTATCCAATTTATTTTAATTCTAGTCAATTCTTTACAATTTTTTTCAATTCTAACCTAAATTGGGTTAATTTGTGACTCAACTTGAGATTTTCAATCCAATTTCCTTCTAATTGAATTCAATTGACCCGATTTGACCCGAATCTAAACCCATCCCCTAAAAATTTCATCACAGTCATTATGTTTTTGATCCCATGGTTAGGATTAAATCTTTTCCCTTTCTATTTTTTTTTACTATTAGTTTTTCTAAAAAGGGGTGTTTTACTGTTAGAAATCATGCTTCTAAGTAATTTTTTTTTTTTAAAAAAATCATGTTTTAGGCTATTCTATTTTTCATTATTTCATAGATATTATGTTTTTTAGGATTCCATACATTTTCACTTTTAGAAATTATGCCTATAGGATTTAATTTAATTTTTAACATATCATATAACATAGTTGTCTTTAATAAATTCTTTTAATATTTTTTAGAATTTTACTTAATCATATAAACTTGTTAATAATTTTTTTAAGAATTGAAATCATTACTTAATAAACTAAAAAAAATGTTCTCTTCTTCAATTAATAATGCCTTTTGAATGTTCATTTATGACACTTGGCATATCACCTTGCACTCTTTGTGTTTTCAAGCATGTTAGATAAATTGTTTGGAGGTTATTTGAGACTTATCTGCTACTTGCTAGTCCTCTATGTTTTGTTTGACGTGAGTCTAATTAGGAGCCCTACATTACCTTTAAGTCTAGAACCACCAAAATAAAAATCCGATGCCTTTTGGACATTAGGAGGGACGCTAGATTTTTTTCAATTTTTCAATATGCTTTAGGTTAAAAATTAAATCAACTTAGGAGGGTAAGGGTATGTAGAACCCTTGGAATGATGACCTACAGTGCTTAAAATAGGCAAAACCTTGGTTTAATTAATCGATTGTGAGCTAAATGACACTTTTGTCTTCTGGAATAAAGTCGAGTAAACTGATCCGGGTGAAAAATAAATCACTTTCGTCCTAATATTCTTCTCTTTTTGTTTATTTCTTAAATGTTTGGGATAGTTAGATTTTTAATTGCTTATTTTCTGCTCTATTTATTTGATCATGTAGAATTAATTAAGACTTTTAAATTGAGACTCTTATTTGCAACCCCCACATAAAATATGAGATACGATCGGGACCCACAGTTATGGACCTCGAAAGGTGCCTAACACCTTCCCTTCGAGTTAACTTGAACCCTTACTCGTTCTCTGGCGACTTAGGTTTAGATTTTGTAGTAGATTAGAAATGGTGTCCTAATGCACCCAAACATTATGTGAAGACTCAACAATCAATGCAAGTTATAACCTTTGAGTACATAGAAACACTATACAAGAGTTTTGTTTTGTTTTTTGTTTACAAAGGATATCACTAAAAGTTGCATCATTTCGTGAGGAAAAAATGGGGTGCGATAGTTCAAAAAAATTGATTGCAGGTTCTTCCATTCCTTCTAAACATCCATTTGATCCAAAGGAAAATATGGACAGAGCCATTATCAGGGAGATCAAAAGATATTTAAAAAATTATATAAGATTTGCTAATTTTTTTCATTAGTTTATTGAAATATATGTTTTATCATGAATCATCTATCTAATTTTTCTTTCTTTTCCAATAAGATTGACCAGAAGTTCAGACGTCTAGAAGAAAAAATTGACTCAAATCATAATGCATTGTTGAATGCAATTTCTCAGGGTGTTCACCCATCTCATAAGCTATGTTCTCCTTTTTAGCAATACATTATATAGTTCCTAAATTAATTTATGGATCTAAATTGTAGACCACAGATCGTGCTGACACATCGGCTCAAAACCAAAGGGATGAATGTGGTTAATCACCTCATGTTGATGAATCTGGTAGAATGATCACACACCACAGCCATCCAAAGCATCCCCTATTATTGATGTGACCATAATTGATCCCAATGTTGTTGATGATGATTTAGTCGGTGACATAGGTCATGCCATAGAATCTTCTGAGGTATACACTTTTATAATTTCTAATATATTTGATACACTTAGTTTAGTAAAATTTGAAATGTATCACTTATATTTAAATGATTGTAGGGTGATGACATATCCAAGATTCAACACCCAAAGGAATATGTGACATCAGATGCTCTTTAGGCAGAATATTTTTTTTAATTCCTATTTGGTAAATAAGTCATTATATCCTTCTTTTTTTTTTTTTACAATGATACATGATGAATCATGCTTTGAAATGATTCATACATATTATGTTAATGAGTGTATCATATTTTATATCTTTGTTGGAATAATACATGATCCATTCATATATATTGGTTGAATCATGTACATTCTAGTGAATCATGTAGCATGATACACTACAATGTGCTTTGATTACAGGATGCACAAGCCATGATGAACGCTTCAATAGATCCACCAACTGAAGTTGGTGATGTTCCAGGACCAACTAAGGAACCAACAAGAACAAAGGGCAATCCATTTAGAATGCGAGACAACCCAACAAAGATGGATGAGACGGTAAAGTTCCTTACTCAATATACTTTTTTAACTAGTAGAACTTGTTTTATCACAACTAATCCTACATCAACAAGATTCCACCACATCAACTTCCATTTCATCTGACATTAAGGCTAAATAGCTCAAATTATGTCTCATTTTCGCACTCCAATTGACATTAAGTATTTGAATTTTGTTACTCAGGAAGAATATGAGGAGATTGTATCAAACAGTCCTAAGCAATCAGAGATTATAGGGAAAGAAATCATTTTATATGTCGACTCTGCAACCCATGGTCAATGCCAAAGAAATCAATCTAAGTTTTTTCAATCTCCATTTTTGAACATATTTTTCACGATCTAAGCCTAGAGTCTAGACGTGACATGGCAAATGGGGAACCCTTTGGGACCCCAAACAAGCCTCTTAACATGCCATGGACACATCCTTATGTAAAAGCCAAATAAGCAATAGTAATAACAAAAAGGGGAAGCAAGACTAAGAAAGGTCTTTCATAATAATAATAGCATAAGAAGAGTCAAGCTCAAAAGCATAGACAATCATACTATAATATCCAACGACATCTCTATACAGAATGGCCCAGGAGCCAAGACACTTCTCAGCTCATCCTCATAGATAAGTATCCAAAATATACATGACAAAATCTTAACAAGCACCAAGGTAAATTAGATATTATCATCGGAGTTGAGGACTCACCAAAAACTTTCTTCAAATGAACTAAACTAGCCACGTGGAAAAGGGTGATCAATAGGAGCTCTGATCTTTATATGGTGATATCACGTAGGCATAGAATATGTGTTAGTACTTGAAATGGACTAAATATGTGGTGTGCAATGCAATGAAGACATGAGCCATATAAATCAAGATGCATAATCATAAATAATGGATATAATCTCAATATGACATGTATGATCAATACTTGTAATAAAATATGCATGTAAATATTCAACTTGCATAATATAACATACATATATGGGAGGAGTTCTTAACCGACATATAGGAGCAAACGAGCTACTATTTGAAATCTTGATGCATGACACCCAATCGGAGAATGTGTTGTCTACTTGCTAAGGTAAACCATACTTGACCTCACTTTATAGGTAACTTGACCTAGATGGATCCACTAGTAAGCCCTTTTAGGAAAGTAGTATAATTATATGGTGTCACATAGTTTAGAAACTAAGACTTTATATAAGAACCGCTTTAGTCGAGCCCCAACCTTAGCCTCAATCGGTGCTAAGTCTAATCCCACAAATACATGAAATAATCATAGAGTTAATCATAGCATGAATAACTTGTAAAGACATGATAATATGGCATGAGTAGCTCATTCACATACTTGACCCCTACATGAGCATATACCTTTACTAGAGGATAGAAAACAATACATCGAGTTGACCCCTTCTAGTAGGCATTACATTTCACATGAGTATAGGAACTTCTAACATGCTTGACTGACCCCTACTAGTGAGCTTACTTAAACATGAGGGTAAAATAGTTATCATGCTTGACCCCTTAAATAGATGTAATTTACTTATAAGATGGTAGAATTAAAGAATAAGGCTCAACTTGTCACTTGTAAATCATAGAAACCTTTCATGAGTTTAATACATGCTTGAGAGCCCATACCCATAAATATCATAAAAACAATTGACTTGCAAATCATGCCATAATTTATCATCAACTTAAGAATTCTTGTCATGTAGTTTAGTCGAAATGGTGGCTACATGAACACATGCTCAAAATCATGCAATTCAAGAGTGTTAAATGAGAATGAGTAAAATTAATTCATTTTGAAGTCACTTAAGTCAACCCACCAACATTGCAGTAAAACCCTTAATTTGAGTATCATGAAATCTATCCAAATTAACTCATGGAATAAGCTTAAAATGAATATTTATGCATAGTCAATCAATGTTTGAGAAAACCCAACATAATTCACATTTATAATATATAGTAAGAGGTACCCATAAAGAATAATACTTGAAATCATGAGATTTTCATCAAAAGAGAGGGTTGGGCTCCATGGGTGAGAGGACTCATGGATGAAGACTCACATACCCAAAACTTGAAATTTTTGAAACAAAAGTTGAGGAAGACTTGAGATTTGATTTGGGTTCTTGGAATCCAAAACTTGTTCTTGAGATTATTGAGATTGAATGGAGGGTGGTTTGATAGTGTATTGGGAGGATTTTGAGAGTGTTTCTTGAGAGTTTGCGGTGAAAAATTGCTAAATATATAGGTATTCACATTTAAATGGGCATTGGGTTATTACCAAATGCCCTTGGATGAAACAAGAAAACTGAAAAAAAATTTGCACTGATCCGCGTCCCAGATGTATCGCGGCTTGGGCGCATAGGACCACTAAAAATTATTCATGTTGTTAAAATTATTTTTCGCTATGGATCTTCTAAAATTTGAGGGCTACCCTTTTCCCTCTCAATTTTTCCTCCTGAATAAGAATATGAAGTCAAGTTTTTGAAATCATACATGAATTTGAGATATTTAAGAAATACATTTATAGGGCATTCCGAAGCACATGAGGGATATTACAACATTTGGATCAAGTGATAAGGGAAAAGAGAAGATGTAGCTCGATGGGCATAAAAAATTTTCATTCGAAGGATACGGGATATGTCATCATCATATAAAGGAATTGATGGATGAGTTTCGCAAATGAATTGCAAAAAGCCTCCTTAGAATATATGCAAACAAGTAAGTTTGATTAAGAACTTTTAAATATTTTAGTCCATTATATATTAAAGTATAACAAAATATTTGCTCAATGTCCAAGAAATCAAAAGATAATCATTATCATAAGCAATCAAGATTTTTTGGATTTGATTACATGGATTTGGTCGTTGCACACCCACGAGATAAAAACTAATTCTATATCATGTCCCAAAAGAATAAATGATGGACCGATGAGGTATTTTAATATATATGATTCATATTTTCTTGAAACATGTGATACATAGCTATGTATTTCATTTTATTATATGTATCTAACATTGATTATTATTGGCATTTATCTGATCCCTTATGCAGTACATTGATATAGTCCTCTATTATCTCTGGAAAAAGGAAAAGCTAGGATCATCAGGCGAATATAGATACACTACCACCAATTGCTTTTTCATAAAACACATTTGTCATGCAAACGCTCCACCTTCTTTACTTTGGTCCGCAAAAAGCAGCCTATTTGTGGGGCAGTAGCGAACCAGAAGAAATTCCCCTCTTGGACATGATAGGTACTATAATACTCCAACCGACATAAATATCAGCACTCAAGAAGACATGACAGTTGTTTCGATCTTGACTACATTTGAGGGATCAATTAGAAGCACGATAGATGGATTTAATCTCTCTGTCGGTTTACCTTGACACCAAGTGGATGAAGTTTACATACCTGTTAATTGTGGTGGTGATTTTTACTGGATACTTGCTATTGTTGTCTTAAAAAAAGTCTAGTATATGATTCATGCTTCAATCCACGGAAAAAAGTATCATCAAACGAGATAAAAAAGTTATCTATCATGTTGCCCATGTACCTGGAGAGTAGTCATTTTTATGATCACATAGACAAAACTGATTGACTCTCACTGCAATATTACAATTACAAAGAATCTGGAGAGCTTTCGGGCCACAACATCCATTTGATGTTGAGTTTGTAGAAGGAATAATTCCGCAAGCACCCGATAGCCCGTAGGTGTTGTATCATGTTTTAATTTGTTAGAATTATTATTTTTTTCTTTATTTTAAATTTATATACATTCTTCTTTTCAGGGACTCCGGATTATATATTGCCATTTTATGTAAAGACCCGGCACCAACACTATGAAGTATTGTCCGCTTTGCCCGCACACAGCCCAGGCGCATGGTTTTGTCCCCTTGGGGAAAGCCCCAAAAGGCGCCTCACAGGTTAAGCTACCGGTCCCTTCACTAACTAGCTTAGGACTCCCCCTCTCTTTTCCAATGTGGGAGTTCTAGCAAGCCAGGCATCCGCACACAACCCAGACCCTGTGCATTACTGCACTCACCCCCCTCCCCCCCGTAGGGACTCAATGTCCTCGCTGAGTTTAGCCACCACCATCGTACTAGGCGAGTGTCGGTTCTGATACCATCTGTAACGACCCGGCATCAACACTGTGAAGTATTGTCCTCTTTGCCCGCACACAGCCCAGGCGCACGATTTTGTTCCCTTGGGAAAGCCCCAAAAGGCGCCTCACAGGTTAAGCTACCGGTCCCTTCACTAAATAGCCCAGGACTCCCTTCACTTTTCCGATGTAGGAGTTCTAGCAAGCCAGGAATCCGCACACAGCCCAGACCCTGCGCATTACTGCACTTGGTATCTGAAACTTGATACTTTACATCCTACCATCAGTAATGGAAAAACAAGCCGAAGGTCAGTGCACGCGTAAGATGACATTAGAATCAAGAACTCTTACTCCCTTTCATCAACCTTCACCTCTCTACTATTATCAACACTTCTATCAAGGCTGGAAAGCCGGATTACTCAAAGAGTTTGGAACGAAAGATCATTAGCACGATTCAATCGAGAAATCTTACCGAAGAACTTTCATAGATTACAATCTCTCTTGTCTATCAAGTCTAACTATTTGTTCACGGAACTATGCATAGTGTAAAACGCAAGTCACATCACATTCAACATAAGACTAGAAACTCTTGGATTCATGGGGGGTAAGACGAAGATTAATGAATGAATTCATCGCTTCTCATCCTCAAACTCAGCATAATCGGGAAGCAACATGATATGCATGGGACTAAACTATAGGTATGAACAGTCATACACCCGAAGGGAATGTGATGTTACCTCAACTGATGTATAAGGACTATATGAGGCGGAAGAGAATTGATATCTCACCGTGATCAGCCTATCACAATCTAAAAACTCAAGATCTATTTCAATTCCTCACATCATCATCTCCCCCTTAGCTCTCAAGGTCCTCTCTCTAAATTTGTGAATCAATTTTCTCTACTAGGCTATAAGCATAAACCTCCACCCTGTCAAGGAATCACTATCCACAAGAATATGCATCTTAAACCCTTATGTTATTCTATAGCCACATACATATAACTAGCCACTTAGACTCCTTTCAACGATATCACTCTTAGCTTTCTCATGTCTCTATGGAACTCTCTCTCTCTCTCTCTCTCTCTCTCTCTCTCTCTCTCTCTGTATTTGCTGCTCTTAATGTCATACAAGGTCACTTTTCACAATTATTACACTCTAACATCTTTTTTTTGCCTGATAATGCTCAACCACTGTGCTCTCATAATCTTATTTGTATAAGACTTAGACTATTATGGAGAACTAATCATCATCTATTCATATACCCTAATTGCTTAGCTTCTTGTGACGACAAAGATTACTTACATCAGTCTACTCCACATCAACAACTCAAATATACTATTCAAATTCTCATAACAGTCATACTGAGAGTCTCACCCATCTGTACACAATCATGGTTACAAATCCTAAACCTCTTGAGCCTCTTCTTTCCTAGTGCTTCTCCATTACTCCACTATCTCCATCTAGGAGGTACTTCTACTCTACTCCTAGCACCATGCTCCTTCCCAGCCAATATCTTAATCATTGAACATGCACTACAGCAAGACCCTTAGGTCAAATCTCTAACAAGGACTATCACTATCATCATTCTATCTCCTCTTTGACACTACTCCTATAAAATTCGAGCTTACGACCTAGTACTAACTTGTGCATCCATCACATACCTCTCTAATGTTAACTTGCAATTACTAGGTAAAAATTTAGGGAATATCATGCTACTAAAATCTTATAACGAGTAATCAATAAACACCTTCCCTCTTTACAACTCATGTACCACTCACCCATTCACTATACCGCCTTATCTAGCTAAGCTTATAACTCTATGAATCTCATGAACTCTCACATACAACCATAACCCTAATTTTGATCTATCATATAAGAATCACTCCTTTCTCTTCTTTAAGAGCTACAATTCACCCTTAATAGTATGAATACTACAACACATCAACATACATTTCCTTCTAGTTTGGGGCACGTTCTAACACATTCTGACACTAACTCTCTCTATATAGGTACCTCATCTTATCATGGCAATCATAGGATACCTTCAACTTTTTCATCACACTTATGGCCATCGACTCAGCCTTTCATTGGTTACCTAATGGATACATATCTCTAACTATAAGCCTCAATCAGTCATCACTCTTGCTATCTCATCAAAAGATCACGGGCATAACTCAGTACCAACGAACATAACCACGTACGGCCAGAGATAATAAATAGAGGGGAAGTTTCCTAACAGCCTTCATAGCCTCTCAAAGATAAGTACATACCTCTCCGTACCAATCCTTGAGACTCTACTAAGACTCAGCTTGTATGCACGTGAGACCTATGAACCAGGCTCTGATACCAACTGTCACAACCTGAAATTCAGGCGTGACGACACTCGTCATATCCCACCCAGACAAGTCAGCCTATAATCCAACTATAACCTTAAAAGTGCGGAATTATAATAAAAATAAAAGTTTAATTTGATGGAAATCCCCCAAGACCTGGTTGTCACGTGCACAAGCTTCTAATGTATTACAATAGAATCGAAAGGAAGCACAAATATCAATGATATTGTCTCTAGAATAGAACAAAATCATAAATATGGGTAAGAAGTCGGCTGGGATGGAAAACAGCTATCTCTCACAAGCTCCACGGGAAGCCTCGGACAAGGAAGAGTGAAGACTATCATGACAATCCAGGCTCACAACCTACAAAATGTTGTAGCAAGAGGGGTGAGTACCAAATGTAACGACCCAATCCGGGGGCCGTGACTAGTGCCGATTAGGCACCCCGACAAACGCTAACCCAAAAGACTAACTATTACA